>OX459106.1:14226607-14534107 GCA_949775045.1 Metridium senile | reverse complement strand
CAAAGCTACGGAGAAAAATAAACAAACTCATCAACATTATAGTTTATAAACAGAAACAAACAAAACAACGAACAAATAAACAAAACAACGAGCGAATAAACAAACAAACAAACGAACAAAACAACGAACAAAGAACGAGCAAACAAACAAACAAACAAACAAACAAACAAACAAACAAACAAACAAAAGAACGAACAAACAAACGAACAAACAAAAGAATGACAAACGAACAAACAAACGAACAAACAAACAAACAAACGAACAAACAAACGAACAAACAAACGAACAAACAAACGAACAAAAAACCGAACAAACAAACGAATAAACAACATACAAACGAACGAACAAAACAAACGAACAAAAGAATGACAAACGCGGAACAAACAAACGAACAAACAAACGAACAAACAAACAAACGAACAAACAAACGAATAAACAAACAAACATACAAACAAACGAACAAACAAACGAACAAACGAATAAACAAACGAACAAACAAACCACCCAACCAACAGACAAACACTAGATTTATGACTTACTTGGTTCCATTTCCATTTCAACCAATGCATCAGCCTCGTCTCCTTGTCTCAACCAGCGTTCCACTGGAAAATGATACGTCTCTCCAATATCTTGAATTGAGATGGTCAGCTTGTCCAGGAACCACTCGGGGTCTGGGTTCGTGTTGTCGTGACTCAGACGTATCTTTGTTAACTAAATCACGTGACATAGGACACGTGTTAGTATTAGTGATTGACAAGTGTCTATCAAATTTTAACGCTTTCTATTTCCACATCAAGTCGTCTTTACGATTTTTATCAAATCTTCAAAGCTCTTCACTGATTGGCAAATGAATGCGCTTTTGGTTTACCATGCAAACATCAATATATCACAATAGACCTTTTCACGGTTCTCGTCCACAACCTCAGTCTCGATAGCGTGTAATATATTCTTTACAATTTGACTACAGCTCGCGGTAATTTAACAAATCAAAATTCCACGGGCTGTAGTCAAATTCTAAAGAATATATTACAAGCTATCGAGGTTGAGGTTGTTCGATGAGAACCGTGAAAAGGTTTATTCGTACTTTATAATCTAAGCTCTCTATTGATTGGTTAAAACAAATATACAGCAAAACTATTTCCCGCGTTTTTACGTTACCTTGCCAACGTTGAGGGTCTGTACATCAAATCTGTCAGTTCGACCTCTATCGAATCGCTTCAATGTGTTCAGTCGACCGCTCTGTCGTAACATGATCTTCTCTGTCTGACCATGAACACCGAATATCTGCAGGGTAACATTGGCGTCTGTACCGGCGTGGGGTTTGTCTCCTGTCTTGAACGTCAACTCGTAGGTTGTGTCTGGAATACAATCACGAGGTGAGTTATGATGATGATAACGATGACGATAATGACAACGATGATGATGATTATGATGATGGTGGTGGTGATGATGGTGGTGGTAATGATGATGATGATGGTGGTGGTGGTGGTGAGGATAAAAATGTTGATAACAATGCCGATAACGATAATGATGATAACCATTATGATGATCATAGTGATAACGATAATGATGATTATGATTATGATGATGGTGGTGATGATGATGACAACGTTGATGATGCTAATGATGGTGATGATGAGGATGGTTATGATGATGATGATGATGGTGGTGGTGATGATGATAGTGTTGATGTAATGCCGAAAACATTCGATGATAATGATGATGAGTAGAATGATAACGATAATATTTATTATCATAATGATGTTGATGATAATAATGTCGATAACGATAATGATGATAACCATTATGATGATCATAATGATAACGATAATGATGATGATGGTGGCAATGAGGATGACGATAATGATAACGGTAATGTTAATGTTAAAGACAACGATGATGATAATAATGATAATGGAAATGATAACAATAATGATGATGATCAATATAATTATATATTATGATAACGATAACGATTATGATAATGATGGTGATAACTATAATGATAACATTTCTCACTTGGTGCTTTCTCGACAGGTTTTCCAGGCAAAAGTTCTCTTTCAATCTTACTGTCCCACACATCTTCTGCCAGCCAACACTGGCAAGGAAAGTTCACGTTAGCACCGCCAGTCGTCTGGACATTCACTTCTTCAACAAACAAACCCTTGCCATAACCACGACTGTTTTGACCAAGGATAATTTTTTCAACCTGGAAAGAAAAAGAAGAAAAACAAATCAAGGCACGGACCAGTACGAAGAGAAGGTAAATGTCAACTTAATTCAACACATCCAAAAATAGGGCATTTTTAGTGTCAAACAATAATATAATTAAGGAAATAATTATTACAACTGAGCATGTTTTTTTAAGAATCCAAAATGGCGTTGAAGGAAGCAAACTAGTATACGAATGGAAACTAGCGGATAAACTAAATAAATATAGGCTGCGTCGGTGTTTGATGTAAACGACAGGCAATAGAATGAAATTCGTAACACCGTAAAAAAAAAATAGAAATAGAAACTAGCGAGTAAATTACGAGTAAACGACAGGCAATAGAATGAAATCTGTAACACCGTAAATTATGTTAACTTAACTTTACTGACATTTCGAGCTTTAGCCCTTCGTCAGAGTAAAAAGCTATGACAATTATATGCTCAAGGGAGAGGGTGAGGGGGTATTTTTTGCTTACCTTTCCAATGTCAACATTCAATGCCAACGGGAATTGATAAGTTTTTGTCCTCTCTAGGAGTCCCTCAGGTCGTAATGGAACCTTACTCGTCTCCCCCCTGATTCCGACCATGTAGATATACAGCTCGGCATTGTAGTTGAGAACCTCGCCAAGACGGACAGATACGGTATGGGTCGCATCTAGATAATAGGAAATGAAACATCTTTAATCCGACCATAATAAATATAATCCGACCCCCCGTGTTGCAAGCAGCAAAATATAGTAAATATATAACTTCTTTGAGTCGATCTCATAAACCCACATAACCACCCTCCAAGATGGACAGTTACAAGTCACATCTAGATAAAAGGAAATAGACTCTCTTTAATCCGGTCATAATAAACATAATCCGACCCTCCGTGTTAAAAAAGTAATATTTTTTAGCAGCTTCCTGGCCCTAGAGCGAAAACTTTAAGACCATGAAATGAAAACAAAATAGTTACTAACTAATAGTTTCTATTTAGTGACTATTTAGTGACTATCCGTCAACCAGAAACATCAAACTGATCAAATACAAAACGGAACCAAAACCTCCTTACAACTTGACTTGTCTTTGATAGTGACTAATAGTCACTAAATAAGAACTATTACACAGTAGCAATTCTATTTTATTTCATGGATATAGTGTTTTCACTCTAATAAAGGAATATTCACTATAATCTTACAGTGACAACCGATAACATTTGGAATAGTTTATCTCCCGGGTTTATCTTCACCTGTATCGTGTTTGTAATAGTCGATAAAGACGAAATAAAAAACAATGGGTTTAGAGTCTACTACTAGCCAAAATTCCCATTTTTGCACGAGCGAAGGAATACCACTCTAGAATAATCAACTAGTCCATACTATAGCATCAATACGACGATGACATCATACTCCATCATCGCCATGCAATAACTAATCGAAGAGTAATACACAAAAATAACGAATATCATGTTTTAGAGATATTTTAGATGTATAACGAAATCAAATTCACAATCAAATTAACCTTTTAGTTGTAATTTTGTAATAATAAAACCGGAATTTTTCCGAATGAGATTATAGTGAATTATATACGCTAAAACACATATATTAGATCGTAGTATACTGTCTTGCTTGCTTCAAACTCGAGAAGTTTGCATTGAATACGAATGACAATGTAGATAACACAGACAGCTGAAAAATATTGAATTAAATCTAGGAATAATGATAAAATAATAGTGATAGTAAAGCAAAGAAAGTTCGCCAGTAATACAACGAATATTGGACTAAAAACTAGCAACTGAACAGCTCTAAAACTAAAAGAAAAAAATAAATTTAAACAGAAATAAATACTGAATAGCAAAAACTCGAAGCATGAAATATTATGAGCAACCAAATAATAAAATAAACAGAGCTGGATTCACGTATTACTTACTGAAATAAAATACGGGTCTTTCACGAGTAATTCTCTCGTCCATAAGATATACTTTGTTCCGCTGGTCGAAAGGAGCAAGTTTCCAATGATAAAATTTGCCTTTGTGTGGCTTTAAAATTAGAAATTCATCGGCCACAGCAACGACTTCAGAGACGAAGCAACTGGATTACTCGACTGTTGATTTTGTGCGACGTTCATAATCCCTGCGCTCACGATAAATATAAAACTAGAAACTATCCAGGTTTGTTAATCATGAACAAAAACGTAAAAAAGCGCGCCAAAGATTATTTAGTACACGATTTAAAAGTCAGATTTGACTATACTCCATATATGCAAAAATTATACCAGTTTTTACATGCATAATGGTGATATTGTTTGTTTGTTTTGTTCTCGATTGAAAACAATTCTTTGGCTGGATAACCGGTCAACAAAACGTCCTACATTTTCCACGACAATCAAAAACACATTATATTTATTTTTGAGTTAGAATTTGAAGAAAAAAATACAATTTTTCAAGCCACCTGAATAGGTAAAGCTTTCAAAGTTACCAAATTAGAAATTCAAATAAGCTACGTCTACTAAGCTTGTCTATAACTAAGTATTACGAAGAAAAAAAACCGCTTTTTCACAAAATAACATGTCAAGAGACCCAAGATAAAAGACACAAAATTTCAAGTAAAAAAATACTCAATTTCGTACCGAAAAACCGCTTTTTAACACAGTAAAACTTACCCAATACTGAGCTTTCTTCAAGTTGTACCATATCAGCTTTGACAAGATAAATCGTTTTCTCGACTTTTTGTTTTCAAATTTACTATATGTTAAATATCTTGTGATTTTTCTTTTGCTTTACTGCTAAAAAATCTCCATTTTTGTCACTTTTGGTGTCCAGAACCGAGGCGACGGTAATACAGGTCGATATATAGTTAGTATTCGTAACCAGAGTGGTATGTTGAAAAGGCCGTTATTCCATTGTTTACAGGCTTTGTTGTGACGGGTTAAGGGGGGTATGTTTGATAATTGTTTTAATAAATTGTGTTTTAATCACAAAAGTGCTAAACTACTAACAATATAAAAATATAAAAATATCTTACTAATTCTCGAGGTATAGTTTAATAAAAGTATTTTAAGTTTCTAAAGATTTCTAAAATGAAAAGCGTCGGATAATTTACATAAAATTAATTGTAGCATTAATCCCATAGGATATACATTCTAATCAGCAACGAACTTTTTTGCACGTAGCTACGTTTAAAAAAAATCAGTTAATCTTTGAAAACAGGAAGCAAAAAAAATATCTAAAATTATTTCGCAATAATTTTAATAAAAATGTTAGAAAACAGAAAAAATAATATTAATATCGTCAAAGAAAAGCTTTTGAATGAGATAAGTTAATTTTTAATTCGAAAACGAAATACTAAAAATATTTAGAATAATTTCCAATAAGAAAACTTTTCTAGAATTTCTGTGAATTTCAAGAAAATTTTTCAAATGCAGTAGTTTTTCTTTGCGTTCTGATAGGTCGGGAATTTGACAGTATCCATCTTTTTGGAAAGCTGTTATTAGTCGGGCTAGAAGGCCCGACTCTATAGGTTTACCTTTTAGTCAATCTATATATGTATCTATATATATCGATCTATCTATCTGTCATGTCGCGTATAGTCCCCCATGATGCTTTGCGAACGAACACAGGAAGCCCAAAGTAGAATTGTTTAGCCTCCTGTGTTGATTTTATGACTAGCCCGACTTCACGCTCACAGAGCGTCTAGTTTTATTGGCTAATAGTCTGAACGGAAGCCATTTTAATGCAGTATCAATTTTCCATTTGCGTGTATTATTATTTCAAATACTTTTTTGGCCCGACGTATTGGTAGCTTTAGGCACAGCTTGAATGATAACTATAAAGAGCTTAGTAAATTCATATTCACAGCGAGTTTTAAAAAACAAGTTTGAAGTTAAACCACACAGGAACATTACGTCAAAACGCAAAATTTATATCACGAAAAAAGTATACAATTTCCAGTCCATACAACGGAAATAATACTCATTAAGTAGTTCACACGTTGATATCTTAGTTTAATAATTTTATAGCTGCAAATTAGGAAGGAAACTCGTAAACTGAGAAAATTAAAAAAAACAAGAAAAGAAAAAACAAAATGGCGGTCATTAAAGTTACTAGTACCAGAATGCTTTGCGCGTATCATTGTTGTTTTTTTGTTTTGTTTTTTTGTTTGGGGTGGGGGGGGGGGGGGGGAGGGGGGTTCATATCGCATCAAGCGAAGAATATATGCATATTTTATGTAAACGGCGAAAAACGAAAGCATTTAGAAAAAATAATATTTTAAAAGAGAAAAGATATTTAAACAAAATGGCTGGAATGAACTTCCCATCGAGTACCGTGATGCTTTGCGCTCACGTGACCACGATGCTTTTAGTGAGACTCAAACCTTTACCATGTAAAATCAATACTGATTAATATAATAATCAATAATCAGCACAGTCGAAATCGCTTAAGTGGTAAATGCTCGTTTGAAATCATGTCTTGTTGTGTACCACTTGATCGCTTCTGGCATGGATAATAAAAACACAGCAAAAATTTGGTATTTATAATGCACCTATCAATGTCTTGCTCCAACGGGAGAGTGCGGGCATACCCAGGGGCTATTGACATTTTTCATATCTCTTTGTCAATAGTCCCTATCCTGGGGACGTCAAATTCATATACTTACTCATATATTTACTGTTGTGGATGCAGAACTTTGTGATGAAATTGTCAAAAACCATCGAGCAGCCCCATACGGGCAAAGTTTATGTTCAATAGCCTGACTTTGCCCGCACTCCCCCTGTTGGGGCAAGACATTGATAGGTACCTAATCCATGCTTCTTGACAATCATTTTGCTCAAAAATAGTCATGTGACACAAAACACATCTTAAACGGTGGTTTAACCAGTCTAATGATTTTCATAGTTTATACCTGAGTCCAATGATGCAAGGGCGTATCCCTTGTTAACTTCTCGCTCTAGTTTTCCATCTCCCATATCCTCGGCTAGCCAGCAACCACAAGGGAAAAACACCATTTCTTCATCTTCTGGAGTAACTTCAACTTCGTCCACATAAATGCCTTTGTTACGACCTCTGCTTTCATGGCCTATTCGTATCTTGTCGACCTATGAAGACGGAAAAGAAACTTGATGTTTATGCTGTGTTTTTGATGTGTATTTTGGCCCATTTTGTTCGTTTGCTTATGTGCTCGTTTGTTTGTTTGCTTGTTTGCCAGTCTTAAGTTCCTTCTCTTTGCTTGAGTATAGGTTGTTTTTCCCTTCATTGTTTGCTAAGTTGTTTGTTTGTTTGTTTGCTTGTTCTTTCGCCGGCCCCTTCGCCTGCATCTGCGAAAATTGTGGCTAGCAGTAACAAATTCCGTGGAAGACTGAGTACAAGTGGCATATTTACCATAAATTCTATGAAAAAATCCCCGAATTTTTTCAATTATTCTAAAAGAGGCCAAAAATGCCATAAAAGTATTGTTTCAAGAAAATCAAAACTTACTTTTCCAACAGAAGGCATTTCTACGGAGAATTTGTAAAGTTTTCCTTCTTGGAAAGTGTCTGTTGGACCGCCAGTAGGTCGAAGGACGATTTTGCTACTGTCTGCTCTCTCGCCGCAAAGTTGAAGAAAGAGTTTAGCATGTGGGTTCATTACTCGTCCCAACTGCATGGAAACATCGTAGAGTTTAGCTGTTGAACAAAAAGGTAATAGTTATTTAGTATTCAGGAGTTGAACAGTTTGTGAACTCAACGAAGTCCAAGAAGGCTTGCAACGAGTCCTGTTTTAGATCTCTATGGGCTTATCCGTGGGTTCGCGCATGGTACTATTTGATACAGATGATGATAGTAATGGTAATGGTGGTGGTGATGATGGTGGTGGTGGTGATGATAATGGTAATGGTGATGATGGTGGTGGTGATGATGATGGTGATGATGATGATGGTGGTGGGTATGATGATGGTGATTATGGTGATGGTGATTATGGTGAGGGTCCTGAAGGGGTAAAATGGGAGCTGGGATTGGCCTTATTTTTGACTGGAAAAATGGGATTGGATGCACTGGGACTGGGATTTACAAATAAAAGAACAATAGAAAATGGGAATGGGATTGAAAACTTAAGCAAAACTGACGGGATTATGTGATTTTTGACTGGGATTTGGTCCAAATATAAACTGGGAAATGGGATTCAGACCCCCCCCCCCCCCCCCCTCCAGGACCCTCTATGGTGGTGATGATGATGATGATGACAGTGATTATGATGATGATGATGGTGGTTGATGACAGTAATGGTGATGATGGTGATTATGATGATGGAGATATTGATGATAATGATGGTAGTTACAATGGTGATGATGATGATGATGATGATAATAATAATGGTGATGACGATGATATTGATAACAATTCTTACTGTTTGACGCTGCTGACATTGAGTTGTGGTGTTGTTTAACCTGGTGACGTTCTTGTGACAGCCAAAAGTTGCAAGGGAACTTGTAACTATCGTGTCTTGATGGGATATCAATCTCTACCTCCTTAACAAAGAATCCTGAGTCGTAGTCCATATGATCATGGCTCAGCTTGATTCTATCAATCTAGAGAATGAAAGAAATATTATTGTCTATTTGTTCATAGTCATTTCTTCTGTCATTACTATCATTGTTATAATTATTATCACCATCAATAGACACATCATTATTCTTAATGATAATTATAATCATCACTATTACTATAACCATCATGGTCATCAACACCACTACCTGTCATCTTCATCATCATCAACATCATCAATCATCAACCTCATTATCACTGCCATTACCACTGTCATTGTCATCACCACCATCATCTTATTGATCATCATGATTCTTGTTTTCATCATCATCATATCTAATATCTCTATAATTATTAAAAATGTTGTTTTGTACTAGCTTTATTCCTCCTTTATTATTTCTTATAGAAAAATATACACTATGCATCATACATTTTACTCCATATTTCCCATTTCTCATTCTGTCATTCATTTTTCACATCAAACACACCTTTCCTATATCTTTGTCGTTGACTGTAAATCTGTACAAGTCATCCTCTTTAAAAGAATTTATGTCATCGCCAGCTTGTCTTAGGTTCATTTTTGATGAATCTCCATTTTCTCCAAACAGCTGGATATAGACATTTCCATTGGCGCCGTCACCTTTGACTTGTCCTATCTTTAATGCTATATTGTAGTTGACTGGGGAGAAATTGTACAAAAACTTAAGGTGAGAAATATTCCAGATACTCCAATGCAAAAAGATTTATATAGATGGTCAGTGTATTAAGGATGATGATGATGATGATGATGATGATGATGACAATGATGTTGATGGTGATGATGGTGATGATGAAATTGATGGTGAAGATTAAGCTGATGATGATGGTGATGATGAAGGTGATGGTAAAGATGATTGTGGTGATGGTGATGATGATGATGATTGTGATGGTGAAGATTAAGTTGGTAAAGATGATTGTGATAATGATGGTGATGGTAAAGATGATTGTGATAATGATGGTGATGGTAAAGATGATGATGGTGATGGTAAAGATGATTGTGATAATGATGATGATAGTAAGATGGTGATATAATAAATTATTTTATTACAATGTTGAGGATGATAATAATACTAGCAATAATAAATATAACTATTCAAAAAACATCGGCAATGGCAATGCTAATAATGATAGTAACAATGATGAAGTCATTACGATACCTAGTTGACTGCCTGGCGATGGTGTCTGTCTTCTCGGCAAAGAGTTTTTCTTCATTGGTAGAGTAATGCTAGCACTCTTTAAGCCTCCAGTTGACCCTGAACTACTTTTCCGCCGAGGTAGCTCTCTGTCGGAGGAATAACCAGACCTCGCACTCACCCCAGCGGCCTGAGGTGGAGCATCGGCAAAATCCCTGTCACTTCCATCGGATCCAAAATCTATATTGAAAGTTCTCATTGGCTGCCTGTCTGCATCATCAAAGTTTCCTGCTGAAGCATGTTGAACATCAGTTTCAGTCTCAAAGACCATCTCCTTTGGTTGTCTTGATGAGCCTATTTCAACCTCAACTGGGCTAAAATCATGATATGCACCGTCAATAGCTTGGTAGCTACGTTTTCCAGGCGTAAATGCAACATCTTTGTCTGTGTGCTGGTCGTAATCATCCTGAATGACTTTTCCGTTTACAGTCCGAACATGGCGCACTTCTCTTTTGGTGGTAGTTTCTGTGCGTTTGCCGTACATCTTGAGAAAGTTTTGCCTGGTGACCCAAGGCACTTAATTAGCTGGACAATCAACCTGAAACAAAATTAATATAACTATAACATTTTTTAACAATATAATATTTAAACAGGTTGCCCAATTCAGCATGGCTGGTTTAAATGGGGACCTGTATAACTAAATCTAACAATTTGAAGTGGCATTTTAATGCCATTTTGAATTTTGAAAAATTTGTTTAATGTCTTATTTTGGCGAGCAGGAGATTCCACGATTTGACTGTGTTAATCTGGAAGGAGCTCTGATATTAATGAGACTGCTGCTAAATTTTAGACGTACGGGCTAGCGGCAGTCTCATTACTGTACATCAATGATGATTATGATGATAGTGGTGATGATAATGATGACAATAATAGCAATGATGATAATAATGACAACAATAATAATGATGATTATGATGATAGTGGTGATGATACAATCAAGTTAACAATCAAGTTGATAATGATGGTGATGATTGTAATAATAATGATGATGATGATGATGATGCTAGTGGACATGATGGCATGATGGACATGATGGCGATAAAGTTTAAAATAACAACAAGAAATAGTGACTTTGAAAAATTGAAATATAATGTGTTAATCTTTATTTTCAAATGTTGATAATGATAATTATAATAATAATAATATTGTTGATGATAATGATGATAAGTAAAGGAGATTTAGAAAATGGATTTAAAATAAAGACTAACGCAAGAATCTGATGTTTCGGGGTCATCTCAACACATTATCAAGGCTTTAATTATGTAATAATAACAACAATGATTTTGAATATGATGATGATGATGATATGTAAATATTTGGTTTAAGGAGGAAGTTAATACCTAGAATATATACAATACTTATCATATCAATAACACTTTGTGCAGAGCCCCATTCAAACCAGCTATGCTGAATTGGGCATTTCTGCTTAAATATTGTTCATAAATAAATAAATAAATAAACTTTCATGGTCTTTATTTCCAATACAATTGTTTTCAGTGTATATTTTTAATTATTTTATAATTATTCTACATTCTTATTATATTTGGTTGTATATATTATATATCATCACATTTTTTAAAATTTCATAAGCGCATTTGATCATATTCACATGAATTTGCACGTTATTATTATACACTCATATAGCTACTTCAAAGTAGCCTGCATTATAGAGTACCATATAATGCTACTCATTTATAACAATATTATTATTATTATTATTATTATTATTATTATTATTATTATTATTATTATTATTATTATTATTATTATTATTATTATTATTATTATTATTATTATTATTATTATTATTATCATTATTATTTTGATAGAAAAAGACAAAACACTTATTTAAATAAGCGTTTTGTCTTTTTCTATCAAAATTTATTTAAAAGCCACTCTTTTGAAAATTATCATTATTATTATTATTTATTATAGTGTAAAAATAGCATATAAATAAAGTAGGAATGTTTAAATAGGGGCAATATCAAGTCTGGGTCATTCAATCCTCGATAATTGAACAAAACACTAACCCATAGTCTTATCAAGAGTTCAAACAAACAAAAATGACACAAAGCAGTTTTTGAACAATTTCTCCTACATTTAGGGCAATCAAATTAAATTAAATTAATTAGTTCACACAAATGTTTTCACACAAAAAAGCAGGGATTAAACTGCCACTTCTGTAGATTTTTAACAAAACATTGAGCGAAGTAGGATTTCAAGGTCAAGACTTCATTTAGATAACAATAGTATTTTAGAAGATTAAAAATGCGGAATGAACTCAAGGGCAGAAAACCCTGATAACATCTAAAAGTAGCTTCAGTTTCAGACATAAACATTTTAAACAAAACTTCATTTATATAGTCAGACAATATAGCTCCTTTGGCTAAAGATATCATTCACTTCTATACCTGCTCAATTTCAAAAGAATGAGTTTTTTGCTTCAAAGATAATATAATGCAAGCACTAGGAAGCCATTTGAGTGGTAGGAAGCCACTTGAGTGCTAGGAAAACCAGTTCAAAGTTTATTTACAACTTTATTTATGTATTTTATATATTGTGAATTTTACTCAGATGTTTTTAAAATATATTTGTTCCAATTTTAAATTTCTATTTTGCTTCTTTATGTTATTCACATCAATATGAATAGAAAAAAAAATACTTTATTTGCATAGTTCCAGACATAAACAAAGAAAAAAAATCATAACATATGCTTCTAAAAACATCTCATTTGCCCGAAAATTGTTGATTAGTCCTGGGTGCAAGAGTACTTTGTTTAACCCTTCGGGTTGTCTCTCTTGCACCCTCCACCTATTTTTTTCCATTCTTCATTGTAAATGTTTATTGTGTGTATGTGGTAAATAAAAACCTTTGAACCTTTGAAAATAGTATTTTTCTATAGCTTTGTATTTTGCACAGCAAAAAAATTGGAAGCCTTTTGAATGCTAGAAAACCATCCAAGTGCTATGAAGCCATTCAAGTGCTAGAAAGCCATTCGAGTGTCCAAAAACCTGTTTAGTGTCATCCAGGGAAGCCCATGTAATGTCATCAGAAAGCCAATCAAATGTTCCCGCTGGCTAAACGTTCTAGAAGAATCACGATGAGTGATAGCTTATTTTGATGGTATAGAATGGAAACAATTTTTATGAGATACACGAACAGTAGATAAAACTAGACAACACTAGAATGGCTTCCCTGGGTTCTGCAGTAAACACTCGATAGGTTTCCCGAAAATATGTAATCAAATAAAGAAACTTTTTTCGAATTGTTTAAGAATCGCTAATTAAGTTTAAAGATGGCCTAGAAATGTTAGACAATCATCAAACATGGTTTACCGCAGCTAAAAAAAATCAGCGTTCTGTCTGGAGAACTAAGTAGTTTGTAAGGAAATTTAAAACTTTCGTAAATTGTTTGAATTCTGATGCATTCAGTACAATTCAGCCGCCGCGGTTCGGTAGTCGAAGGCATTAAAATTCAATCCAGAATGTAAACAGAAAATTTTGAACTTGCTCCCATAAGTAAATACTAAAAAAAAACGACGAGAATTTGAGCTTTTTAAATCCTCTAAACTGATTGAGAAGATTTAGCCTTCGGGCGTCGAATTTTGCCGAGTTATTTGGAAGTTATTGAACTATTAAAGCAATAAACTGTGATTAATTCTGATTGTAGTTTGCTAACATTAAGCATATTTGTTCAGCAACTATAAATCTATATCATACTAATCTGAAAATACACATTCACTATAGTTTGGTAACAGCGTAAATTAATTAGCAAAACTTCGAGCACGAATCTCATTAGCTAACAATTTCAAATTCGAAAAATAAACTCGAGGGTACGTTAGTTCAGTGTAATTCACGCTTTTGTCTTTTAGAATTACGTAGGATTTTACGCTGGCTTAAATTCTCCTCATAAACTTACCAATAATCCAGGAAAATGATGTTAAAATGAAGTGAAATTATCTCAAGTTTGGTGCAAAAATCTGTTGGTTGATTATCGCTTCGTACGCTTGGGATCTCACAGCCAGAAACCCTTCAAGTATCTTTGTGTTTATGACGCTCTATGGCCCGCCATTTTGATGTGTAACGCGGTTGCTGTAGTTTCCCTCTAGACGCTACACACCCTGTCACGCATGTCACGAAGTGTCACGCCCACGCACAATTTTTCGCAATTATGTCACGGTATTTTAGGTAGGGCATAAAGGAAAAAAAAAACAATTTCAAAATACTTTAAAATGTCAAGTATTATATATATAATTTATATTAGGAATTTTTGTAATATGTTCGAAATTTTTAGATTTTGATATAAAGATATTTCAAAGAATTAAAAAAAAAATAATAATATTGATTTGCATCAGTGAAAGCCGAAAACATAATTATAGAATATGTTTTTTATATGTTGAGATAAATGTGAGACTTTTTTTAATTTTATTTTAAAGATTTTAGATGCGCAATTCAATAATTGTAAAAACTTAATTCAAATTATCTTGTAAAATAATTCCCTTGAAAACGTTTTCTTATGCCATAAAATGGTGAAAGAAATTTTATGAGGAGTTTGTAGAAGTCAAATATGAGAAGAATTCGAGACCTTATAGTTGAGAAAAAGATACAATTGTTGAAATATTGTCCGGAAGAGGGTAAGATGTTACAGTGATAGCCTGGTGTAAACAAGGCCTAACACGTGACAATAGTATGCATGAGAAGCATATATATATAAGTACAGGTGGCCAAACATTAAGAATATGCTCTTAAATGATCAAAAAACACTCAGAATGACACCAGATACATTTAACAATAACACAGGAATAAAAAATAAAATAAAAAATAAAAATTTTCAAAAAACTTTTATAAAAATAAATACGTATTTTAACTATTATTTCGCCTCATATATTTACTTTATTATGGATTGTTTGGTCTGCCTGTGCATCATCATATCTTCAACTTACATCATCATCATCATCATCATCATGCATCAGTGCTATCACAATCATCATCATCTTCACAATCATCACTATCAACATCATCGATCCAAACATCTCCACACCAATATGTGCTTACAGCCGGTTTAAATACGTTATCTCAAATCGATTTGGGAATGACCTAATACCGATTTATATAGAATATGTTGAATATCTTCTCAATGCTTCGACTGTTTTTAACAAACAAGTGTTATCCCTGTAAAATGATCGTCTGGTGACAGATTTTAACAAACGATCCTTCTATTTTTCTAGTGGTTTAGTAAACATGCCAATACAGGAACAAATGACTTTGTTCAGAAAACAAAATTCGTTCTAGTTCAGTTTTTAGCATATTGGAGTGAAAAATATTACCAGTATTATAAATGAGAGCTATATTATTAGTCGACACGTTGTTCTGCTATAAAATCACTTTTTAATATCTCAATCTTCTAGCCAGAAAAATGCCCTACTAATTGGAGAGCCTCAAACCCATCCTCACTAGCTACCCCTACATTGAATATTTTAGCACAGATGTGGATTCATGCTGAGGGAGGGAAACCGGACAACCGCAAAACCCTTGCGGCATGTTAAAGAACAACACAGCAAACAAACTCATCCCACATATTATACATGGACCAGCCCATGGGAGGAAAACCTGGACCACAGCGGTGAGTGACAAAAATTACTCCACCCATGCCATACAAAATAAGAAACCAGTCAAAGTTTAGAGAACTTTCACCTTCTGCCCGGCAGCTCACCACTGATCCGTCTCGCCCTCGAGCTCTCTTGCTCTCTCTTTTCCACAAGTACTTCGTTATAAATTGTATACACCTATTTCAAAAATCGTTGTCGCCGCTAGAGCAACAAACATCAAGCCAAGACCGAAATGAATGCTGGTTTTTTGCTGGTAATAATATATTGAAAGTACATTTGTTGTCAACAAAATTGATAGTAATACAATAACAAGCACGTGAACTAATGCTCACATTTTGTTATTAGTTCGAATTCTTTATAAAACAAGTCTGATTTCAATACATTAGCAGCACAAAACCAGCATTCATTTTGGTCTTGGCTTATAGTTGCTTAATCTTCGACGACGTTTATGAAATCAGTATAAACTTCTAGTCAATCTAAGATAAGTTGGCGATTTTGAAATTATATCTACCACGTGACATTATTATTAAGTGTCTGTGTTTATACTATGTAGTAGCTGTCAGTTGGGTCGCGTGGTATACAGAAGAGAGAGAATAAAAAAACAATTTATATCGACTAGAATGTTCTACAAAAACAAACAACAACACTGAGCTTCTAAAAGCTTTACATATATATGGTCATATGTCAGAATATACGTTACTTGGATGAACTGTAAAATAATCTGTAATAAAAATGTAAAATAGTCGCATGTTTAAAATTAAATGAAAAAACTAAGAGAACCATGTCACTGTCAAGAAGGATTTTCTCCGAAAACGTTATGATTTCTGTTTGCTTGCATCAACCTGCTTGTGGTAATTCTGCAACAAATTTCTCAGTTTGAGTTACGAAATCGTAACAATACCGCGGTTTGTAGAGAAACATAATGCAGCAAAAAAAAAAAGGCTGACATGATTGCGATAGATCATTTGTTGATTTGTTGAGATACACTCGATTTCAAAAAGGTTGGCGATAGGTCATTCAGCATTTTGTAGATTGGTTGAAAACATGAAGTGGATATACAAACAGCATTTTGAAAAGGGTTGTCCACGGATTGCGATAGATCACTTAAAGCTGACAAAAAAAGGTTTGTTGATATACACCCGATTTCAAAAAGGTTGGCGATAGGTCATTCAGCATTTTGTAGATTGGTTGAAAACATGAAGTGGATATGCAAACAGCATTTTGAAAAGGGTTGTCCACGGATTGCGATAGATCACTTAAAGCAGTCAAAAAGGATTTGTGGATATACACCTTTTTCAAAAAGGTTGTTGATAGGTCATTCCTACGGAAAGGAACAATTAATGGTCATGGCCTTTCTTAACTAGAGTCGTCGTTATCATATCCAGTCCATACTTTAAAGCCTGCAAAGGATGTCAGTATTTCTTCTCCTGTATGTTATCAATTTATTCATAGTAGTTTTTGCCTGTTGTACGTATACTTGTGTAACAAGTTGTTGTAGTGGTAGATAATTAAACATATTTCTTGAAATAAAAAAACATGCCATGTAATAAATCACCAAATTTTGTTCATATTACCCGACACTCTGTGGTCATTGGAGAGTCGGCTGTAGCTTCGACAACGAATTTTGAAACGGGTGTATATAAAAACCTGCCAAATCAGAATATTTGGTACCAAATAATAACATTGTATATTAAAATGTCACAGAAGTCATAACAAAATATCAAAATTAATTCAAAATATAAACAGATCGGGTAACAATAGCATTGTCACGAAAACCAGAAAAAATTTTTTTGAAACAAATATCGCAAAAAAGCACAACTGTTCCGTAAAAGAAGACAAATCTCCATAAAGTTAACATATTATAATTAAGAGTAGACTATTAACAGGCAACAATATGTAGCCGCAAATAATTCGTTTCGAAAGTAGCGACTTGTTTTTCTCTGTGTGAAACAGTACATGCAGTATGTTTTCGAACGCATGATCGAAATTTATTGTTTAATTCGATTCTAGAACACATGACCGCGGAATCTATTGTTAAAATTCAAATTTCGTACAAATGAGAAATTTTTGGCAAACTCTTGGAACACTTGATCGCGTAACTTATTGCATGCTATTCGATATATGAATGAAATTTATTGCAAACAAGATTCGAACACAAGATCGAATTTTTTGACAACGATTTCGAATGCATGATCGAAACTTATTACAAAGAACAATTTCGAATTGTTGATCGATTTCGAAATACCACACACAAGTCCACTCCTAGATTAACCTGCTGTGTAAAACTTGCTAGAAGAGTGTGGAACACAAAGGACTTCTTATTGACAATAGTAACTTTTTTGTTCTCAAAAACAATACATTATATAAAAGTACAATAAAGAATCTTAATTTGTTCGTCCGTCGCTTGTATGACATTATTAGATTAGGATTTTTTTTCCTTAAAAAACATAGAAAATAAAAAATATATATTTTGTTCTGACGTTGTGGACGCTTCCCACACTACAATTGTGAAATCAAGTGTCCAGAACCTTTGTTCGATCATGTATTCGAAAAGGTTACAATAAACTTCGATCATGTATTCGAAGAAGTTATAATTAATTTCGAATTAATTTCGAAAAGTCGAAAATAATTATCTTGTGCTCAGAAAGCTTTCAATTAATTACGATCATGTGTTCGAAGTTTGGGATTTATTTCGATCAAGTATTCGAATGATGCTCTGACTAATTGTTCCTTTTCAATGCACTCTATTAGGCATGCATAAATAGTCGTAACTTTATAATAGCGATAGGCCAATTAATTTTCCAAAGAAAAACCTAGCAGAAAGATCCTACTTTGTCGAAACATATTTCTTACTTTAAATGTCTGGAACAATGTAAGTTGCAATTTATCGAATTCCATCGCTTTAATATAATTTCAGTTAGCAAATTATAGGTGTTAGTAATGCACAAAATGTACTAATCCAATGAAGACAAATCCAATTAATTGTTCACTTACTACTAGTAAGAGCTAGTGCACTAAATATTCACTTCACAAAATTCGACGTAATATGACACATTTTCATATTTGCGAGAAAAAATTTCGAAATAATTTCAGCAGAGAATAAAATTCCAGACAAGCTTGAAGTTCGTAAACAACGCCATCTCATACACACGAGTAGTAGTTATTACCAAAATTACACCACTATTACCATCACATTAACTTATTAATACTATAAATAATACTTATAAATAATATCTATTAATTACCTTATACGAATAGAATCAAAATCTCCCAATAAAACATCAGCCTTTTTGCGCTCTAGTTCATGTCAATTGCCGGCGTCTATTTAGTGTTTAAATATTTATAAGCTATGATTGGCGGGTATCAAAACCGACTTTGAGAAGCCACGTTGAGTATTTTGATAACTGTGCATTCTTAATGCTTAGCGGCGTAGAAAATCTCAATTGAGTATACTTTCCAGGGGAGGGTTGGGGCCGATTTTAACAATAAAAGCTGACACCATGCAGCAGAAGAGAAATGTTCAAGTTTAAAGTGCACCTCACCCCTTATACAATACTTTCTGTATCGATTCTACATGAAGTGAATAGTTGAATAGTGAAATATTTCTTGATTTGAGTGATGCGTCTTTAAAGTGCACCTCACCCCTAATACAATACTTTCTGTATCGATTCTACATGAAGTGGATAGTTGAATAGTGAAATATTTCTTGATTTGAGTGATGCGTCTTTAAGTTATAAGGGTTTATACTTCCAAAATGTTAATGACTGTGACGTTGGGGGTAAGGTGCCCTTTAATTGAATACGATACTAAACTAATAGTTTAATTAATGTCAGAGTACCGAACCAAAACTCAGGATGCCCCATTTAATTATTGCATACAATAATTTTGTGAAATCGCATTTTTTTTTACAATTAACGGCGCTCTTTTGAAGAATTTTACAAAACAGAAATACTAGACTGCAAAACAGTCCCTACTTTTACGCGAAAACTCCAAGGAAACGCCGGAGTTGAAGTTCCATCGAACGAAACTCTAGCCGCGCGCCTGAGGAGAGGATTAACGCGAAAAGTAGGAGTTTTCGCGTATAAAAGTAGGGACTGTTTTGCAGTCTAAGAAATATGTAAAATTATCGTATCGTAGAATTGAACCTGAAAATTTCTCATCTTCTGCCTTTTTAATTGTGAAAATACTATACCAAAACTCAGAATGCGCCTTGTAATTTTGGCCATGGAATATAGGATTTTTGCAAAATTTCTAATTTTCACAAGCAATTAAGAGCAATATTTTGAGGAATATTACTGCACATAAATATGACTCCGACAATTGAACATGAAAACTGTTTTTCTTTTACTGTTTTAATTGTGAGACTCGATGTGCCACGTAATTTTGGAATTGATCAAATAACTCGATTCAAAATCGCCAATTTCAATTCCAAGTTATATTTTGTGTGGTTTTACATCCATTTGGATGTTAATATTTTGGAAAGCGCCCTTAAAACGGGGAAATTCATAATATTCACTACGTATACAACTGACGCTGACCCATTTTTTGACCGCGAACTGAAAAAGGTGACGGTTGTAATGTCGTATTTGGTCAAATAACTCAAATCAAAATCGCCAATTCTAATATCAAGTTATATCTTAGTTGGTTTTGCATCCGTTTGGACGTTGTTGCATAATCGAATCAATACGGAACGTCTCTCCCGCTTTGACGTTAACAACCCCCCTATACACATCATTTTCGTCCCGCTCTTGAATCTTGTAGTCGGTGGGGATCCTCAGTGCTTTCACAGACACTTCTTTGGTCCAATCAGGTGTGTGCCCCCTTTTTAAACGTTTCGATCTTCTTGCTCAGTTGCACCTGGGCGTCCCCGTCCCGAAATCTGGGGCGGACGGTTTCATATTCTTGTCGTACATCCGGTGTCACAGTTCTGGTGCATTGGCGTGCCTCACCGAATCGGGGCTGCGTCCGATGGTGCGATGGAAGGCGGCGTTCTTGCCACGCACAAAATCGTCCAACAGGCAACATATCCAAGTACAGCTGCTTGTTCTGGGCCATGAAATACCGCGTCATGCAATTCTTGATGGTGTGAATGAGGCGTTTCAAAGTCTCGACTGGTCTTTCGTGTCCCCGTAGACAACCAAATGTTAAATATTTCTGTCTTTCAAAGCCTTTTAAAATGTCCGGTTCACACCATTCTTCAAACGCTGTTACTTGTAAAAATTAGCAATTTCGCAAAAATACATTATTTAGGGAAGGTACGTTTATTATTGGGGGGGGAGGGCTGGAGAATTCAGAGTAATTTTTCCTAAAAAACGTTTGACCCTCCCCAGTCATTCCAAAACTAAACTTATGACCCTCCCCACCAAGTATACGAAAAATACCCATGGCCCTCCCCCCATGGTCACACTCAGGTTCTATTTACACAAGAGTATTTTCCTCTCGGCAGTTTCGACATGAATTTCGAACATGCATGGCTAATAAATATATTAAAATAATCACATGCTTCTATTATAAACAAAAACTGCAAAGCTCATTTTAATTTCATATGTCAAGTAGTATTTGATTGAGAACGAATACAACACATGAACTACGCCGAACGGTTATAAATTCACAACTTGTTGAGTGTTTTCGTATACATATAATTATTTACACAAATAATTTGTAGTATAGTAGTCCTTTGTCTAGAGTGATTTTATTTAACCCGTGAAAGAAAACGCTATGGACGCAAAAGAACCAGAGTCCTGCGAGACAACTTTGTCTCGTGGGCTCAAATTGACATGCATTAACTGGCTCAGTGACTAATAAAGTTGTAGATAGATATGTTATCAAATACACTGAAAATATTGAAATTCCAATTTATTATCAAGGTTGAGATAATTGTTTCATTCGTAAAATAAAATAACCAAAAATATGATAAAATTAAAATGAGGTTAATAGCTAGGGTGCAACTTAAAAGGATGACCCTCCCCTTGGTTAGCTTCAAGTGAAATATGTGGCCCTCCCCTTAAGCTTATAAATTTGACTAATGACCCTCCCCTCTGAGGCTCCAGCCCTCCCCCCCCAATAAAAAACGTACCTTCCCTTATTCCATAATTAGAAAGGTATCCTGAGTTTGGGTGGGGTATTTTAACACTGATTGAAACAGCAGAAGATGAGACATTTTCAGATTCAATTTTAGGATAGGATATTTTTTCCTGTTACTTGTAAGAATTATAAATTTCGCAAAAATAATGAATTCCATATTTAAAAATAGCATCCTGAGTTTTCGTGCGGTAGTTCACAACTAAAATTTAATCAAATTCTAGAATACGATAGTTTTCCATATTTCTGTTGCTATAAAATACTGCAAAAGAGGATACTACTGATAATTTATTTACTTGTATTAGTTTTTGTTTCTTTGCCCTCAGTTCAACTATCGCACCTTAGTTACGCAAGCTTTCTCTCTTTCTAGTTGGGCTTCCTGTGTTGTTTGTATTTCGGGTCACGTGACACGGTGTTTGTGTTCGTCGTCGTCGTAAGGCAGGTTGGCTTGCTTACCAACCAAGCACAAAATCTTCAACTTTCGATACTGTTTTCTTGTTATTTACCTTACCAATTACAAAACTCTTTAAACTACAAGTATCTACGCTCTCTAAACTACGCGTCGGTTGGAATTTATTCTCGAAATTTGCGGAATTTATTCCGAAGTTTCTGCAAGTGTTCGGGTCGAGCGAGTTTAAAGTGGTCCGCCGAAGGACATCATTCCAGGCATTTTATATCTCCGTAAAAGAAACTGAGCAGTAACTCGAGAAGTTGGGGTCTTTTTCCTGGAAGATACTACTTCTCTACTACATGCAGTGAAGTTTAAAGCGGGAAAATATCCTATGATATGGTAAGTTTATAACTTAGCGAAGAAGTGTATAAATCGAGAATTTAATGCGGACATTTTCGGAAATACAAATGAACATTAATACTAATATGAACCAATTCATAATTATTCCGAAGTGAGAGCTTTTTAAGATCTAATTCGAGTTATTTTCTGTTCGTTTCGTGGCATGATTAGTGACTAATTCTGTATCTTAGTACATTCATCGAACCGCGAAGGAGAATAGAAAGGTGTAAAACTGTGGATAATTTATAGCATTTTCGTTGCTTTGTTTATTATGAATAAGCTATTTTTCTCGCTGAATTGATCATTGTTAGAATAATATGGTTAAATAGCTAATATACGATATGTTTTAAATATAAAACAGCGGACTTTTGATTGCTTTGTCTCATTATTATCAATCACTAGCGACACTAGGATATTATGCTATTAAAAGTGACTTGAAATTCTAACACTGATTCGCACTGATTTCAATAAAATGAACATTTCCCCTAATATATAAACATTTTCTATAACCATATCACTATTTACTCATGTGATATCGGTCTATATTTCCTTCATTCCTAGCGCGAGGTTTAATTAAAAAAGTCAACAACGAATTTTCAATCGATATTAAATAAATCCTAGATTATTTTGAAAAACTCGTTCTATTTAAATCTAGCTCTAGAATTTCATATTTTGTGCAAGAATTTGTTATTTCAAATCCATATCTTATCTGCGTTTAATAGTCTTGATCATATTTACGTATTTATTATTATATCACACACTTTCGTTGTGAATATTAAGCAATGTTAGCATGCAATGTGACTCAAAATCAATGTTGATTTTGAAAATATACACTCGTTGTGTGTACACAAGTATGTCATTCCTCTTGATGTAAATTTATCGTTTGTAAATGCCATTGGAAACTGAATATATTACATAAAATCCTTTGAACTTAATTTCCGAAAATGCATATTAAATTCAAATTTAATACCATATGATATTGTTATGATATTGTACACAAATTTATTATCAAAATTATATATAAACTACAAACTGATTCAGTTGTTTTAAGAACTTGTTGACAATTATTTTGCGTAGTACGTTGTAACTTTATAAATGAAAATTAAACTTCTACTTTGAATGAATTAAACAGACTAGTCTGGATTACTTTTATATACTATTATCTTGGTTTAAACTATGATATTGGTTCTGATCATACAATTTATTAACATATTTAGTTCTCAACTGTGATATATTTGACAAAGCAACATGGTTAACTTCAAGTACAATTAACCCAAAAAATGAAGCTTTATTTTTCTATGAAGAAAAATCTTTAGGCTTTTATATTGAGAATCCCATGTTACTACATTCCAAAGATTGTATTGAAACATGTAATTATATTTATTGCGAGTAATCAAGCATATAGTCTATTGTTAGGACTACCTATTATAAGTAAGCGTAGGCTCGTGTACGTCACAACCCCAATTAATAACGTTACTTTAGAATACACTAGAAATTTTGTTTAACGTTAACAAACATTTTTTTTATTATGCCATGTTTATATATATATAAAAAACATTTGCATATGTATATTGTGATCCTTATTTCAATCTAATTTGGTTGAATTATACCCTGTTGTTTATCAAATATACATTATTTTCAAACTGAATTCTATATAACACTGGACACAGGATTAGAAGAATTGGTTTTTCCTTGTTGGTAAGCTAGGCATGCAATTGATCAACATGTGCATTTTTCACAATCACAAGTGTGATATATCTAGAGATAGTTGAGAAAGCAATTCTATAAACTGATCGTCTGTTCTCTTCTTTCACAATAACCATAATCCCTTCTGTTTTTGGGGTGCATGTAGCTATCACAATTCAAATCAAACCAATTGTAGAAGGCAAAAGGCATCATGGTTATGTGAAAGTAGAGACATGGTTAATATACAATTTTTCTAGACATATCTAGAGTATGATATGAATAAGACATAGCCATTTCTTATTTAGTACTAACAATAACATTTTAATTTAATGAATGTCATACATGTATATTTATCATAGGTAATATAATGAAATTTGTAAAACCATAAAAAAGGTTGACTTAACTTTACTGACGTTTCGAGCTTTAGCCCTCCGATGAAGGGCTAAAGCTCGAAACGTCAGTAAAGTTAAGTCAACATTTTTTACAGTGCTACAAATTTCATTATATTACCTATCGTTTATATCAAACAATGACGCAGCCTATACTAGTTTACTCACTAGTTTCCATGTATATTTATCAGATGAGTACAAGCTATCCACAAAAACTGTAAGAGTTAGCCCTGGGGCCGGTTGTACGTAGCCTGGATAGCGCTATCCGCGGATAAAAGTTATCCACTTCATAGGTGTTTTATAGATTTTATCCGCTGGATAGGGATTTATCCGGTGGATAGCGCTATCCAGGCTACGTACAACCGGCCCCAGGTGTATAGCTAGTATTAGATGTAGGACTATAATATACAAATTAGGTAATACCTAATAGCGGAGCTCCAGTTTAAATTGTTCCTACAACATCAATATGTGCATGTAAATAGTTTTTGTGCATGGGCCATGCCCATGCCCAATCTGAACTGTAATTATTTTAGTTACGTAACCGCAAAAGACAACTACAAAATCATAGATATAGGTGGAACGGAATAATTTACTTTCTGAGCAAATAATAATCTGTGATATATATATTTTCGATAAAAATTCAAAAACCTTATTTATCACGCATACAAAGTACTATATTTTTCAATAATTTTATGCTCAAATTATGAAAAAGGTATTTTATACTTATGTGCATGATGAATTATTGACTACTGAATCCAACCCAAACTATTTATGTTTTTAAAATATGAACCAATTAAAAAACTTCGATATCACTATAACTTTTCTAGAGAAACAAAATTAGGGGTATTATTCACGCGTTTTTGAAAGATATGAATTTTTAGATTTTACTTTTTGAGTAGAAATCGCACAAAAATTCGTGACAGCATGACTTTGTGTCACGACACGCGTACATTGGCGTGTTTGCGAATGCCAAGGCACCTTCACCTGGCAAATTCGCTTCAAACACAAGACAAAACACTGAGAAAAATCAAGATTTTGAGCTTCATATTGACAAAAACGTTACTTGAATAAGTACTAAATAGGATGATAACTATGTACATGTATTAAAAGGAAAAAACGGAATTCTAGAACATTTCTTTATAAAAAAAAACTTTTCATGGCATTAGATTTAATATTAAAAAAAGTAGTCATTGCAAATCTTCAAAATTCAAACAAAACACAAACGACCTGAAAGTTCTTTTGAAGTGGAATTAAAGACCTTAAGTATCAACCAACAAAGGATCGATTTGAAGCTTAATTATTTCAAGTTTTTAGGTGTTTTTGTTTTTCACGCTCGTTATCAAACAATTTTTCTTTCAAAAAACTGACTTGAAAAAATAATTCGTTGAACTTACTTTATCGGTGATTATTTTCCTGAGGTTTTCTTCTTCTGGATGACATCGATAATATTTTGACGAATACATGTATGTACTTGAATCAGTTTTGATGAATTAAGCATGGATCATAGTTAAACTGCCAAGCTTGAAAATCCATAAATAAACTGTTCTGAAGGAAGCATTTTGAAGATAGTATTCATTACCGAATAAAGTCGCTTCATTTTCAATTCTTTTACTTTGCTGTAGTCTTTATTCTTCTACGAAGTTTTATCTACAAACAAGTGTTCTTAGCCTTTCAGTCTTTTCCTTTTCTTGAGATAAACTTCTTCATGTTTGTCTCCTTGAAGTCTATTTTCTGCTTTGGTAGTCTTTATTCTTCCAAGAAGTTTTATCTGCAGACACGTTTTCTTGGCCTTTCAGTCGTTTTCTTTTATTTCTACTGTTAAATTTCTTCATTTTTGTATCCGGCCTGAGTTTATTTTCTTCTTCGGCCAAAACTATTTTTGTTTTCTTCTATGTCCATCTTTCTCAGTTGATATTTTAAATATTGTATTTTGTTGTTTGTTTGACTTTTTTGTCGATAAAAAAATCACTTTCCCGACGAAATGTAACAGCCAATCAGTATTGCGATGGGCACGTTGTACGGACGTGCGCGCCCGCGATCCTACGTGTCGGTCGATGAAAAATCAACTCGATGGGTTACCATTTTTTCTTAAGTATGGTGCTCCGCTTGCGCGGGCCTTTGGCCCGCGCGGAGCTCCGCTATGAAGATCAATTGGAAATTTTACATCACTAGCACAAGAGAGAGTTGGGGATTCCTCTGTGTAACTACTTTTGATAACCAATCATTTATAAACAATTTTTTACATATCCCAGTTACATTAGTACATACATAATAATCACTATATGAAAATCAAGTGAACATTTGTATTTTTACAAGCATGAGAACTAGATAATAATAATAACTTTTTTAATGTCTCAATCTTCTAGCTGGACTCAATGCGCCCTACTATTGGGGGAGACTCACTTACACTCACTACCTCTAACTCGGCTCACATGTTCATTTTTGCTGAGGGAGGAAAACCGGATAACCCGGAGAAAACCCTTGTGGCATACAGGAGAGAAGAACACATCAAACAAACTCAACTCACATATATTCCATGCCTGAGCGGGGACTCGAACCTGAGCACTCTCACCGCTAGGCTACCCATGCCACCCAAGATACCTTTATTTTGTTTAACTCCACTTTTAATTTGTTAACTGATCATTTACTTACAAAACTACATGTCCCTGAAGTGTAATATATATAACAAGCCTAGAAAATTAGAAAGTAAGACAATTCATTCATTTTATTTCTACTAACGCATGTGATATTATTGTATGATTGAATTTCAGAAGTCTGTAATGTAACAGAAAATTGACTCTCAACTGAATTCAGCTATTATGATTGTTATAATCTAAGGTAAGGCAACTATATTTTTAAAGTGCTTATATCACCTAAAATGTTAGGGTCTAGATCAAATCTATATCTCATTTAAAGTTTCTTTGCGCTGAAAAAAATGGAGTTTTCATTTTCCGTTGACTTTTTATGAGCTTACAATTTTTGAAGACCCTGTCCAAGTTTGTGACATCATCATAGGAACAGCATCTTGAGATAAGTATAGCATTAGTGAGAAATAAGAAGTTATTTATTCCCTTTTTGGAAAGGATTTTCATACTTTATTGGCAAAATCAATCTTATAAAAACCGAAATTAGCCAGAGATTGTTTGTATTCCTACAATGACCTCACAGCAGGATTTCGACCATAGGTTTTTGACAACCGTCCATGTTAAAAAACAGGTACAAAAATATTTTTTTCTGGAATTTTTTTATTGCTTTTCTTAAATGTCCTATGTTTAAGATTAGTTTTAGCTAAAAACTGTGTAGGTGATATAGGCACACATTTTGAGGAAGAAATTAATAGATATGTAGATGTTTTACATGCTTGTCATTATATTGACATCTTTATATTCTATAGTCTTTTGATGGACCATTGATTTTGTATGTTTTATTAATTTATTATTTTTAAATAATTGATACAATTAATCTGAATTAAATATATTTATTATTTTCAGCATTGGCATTCAATCTATATAATATTATCAAGTAATGTATACAAACAAGGTTCGTATTTCAATATTTTCATTTAAATATATATAGTCTTACATCCATTCAATCATTTATTCATTTATTTACTTTGTACATTCTGACATGCCTTAGCTCACTCATTCATTCTTTCATTCATTCTTTCATTCATTCATCTATTCATTCATCTATTCATTCATCTATTCATTCATTCATTCATCTATTCATTCATCTATTTATTCATTCATTCATCTATTCATTCTTTCATTCATTCATTCATTCATTCATCTATTCATTCTTTCATTCAGTCATCCATCTATTTGTTCTTTCATTCATTTATTCATCTATTCATTCATTTAATATTCATCCATTCATTTATTCATCTATTCATTCATTCATCCATCTATTCATTCTTTCATTCATTCATCCATCTATTCATTTCGTTCATTCATTTATTCCTTCATTTATTATTTTAATTATGCATTCAATTAATACATTTCTTTTGTAGATGAATGGTCATGTGTCTGGTTCACCCAATAAAGGTCAGCAAACAAACTTGGATAAATTTACCAATCACTGATAGACCTGTTACTATATACAGTTCCAACCAATTCAAAACCTCTGGGAATAAGAACTTGTGTTCCAAGCATTTCCACATGATATCCAAATACAAAAGACAAAGAAACGTATTCCCAAATGTTTGAATTGGGTGGAAACATACATAGCAATGTGATAGACAAATATGTCTTCATTTTTTTAATGAGATATTTCAGTTACAGACATAATATTTACATACATCTAATCTCCAGGTTATCCGATTTTCCTCCCTCCGCAAAAATCAACATGTGAGCAGAGTTGTGTGTTGTAAATATTGAATGTAGCGGTAGTGAGTGTGTTGGAAGAGCCCCGACGGGGAGTGATAGTTGTAAATATATGTTTTATTTATTCTGAACCTTTTGCCCAGCATTGTTTATATGATGTTAAAAACAATATTTGTTGACAGGTTCTGCAAGTCAGTACAAAGCTAGAACCAACTTTCTGCTGGAGGTAATTAATCTATTATTATTATAATAAATGAATTTTACCTTAAATATATGGACCATATCTGCCGATCGTCAAGCGAAGCTATTTGCCATTCCCATCCGGTAATATTATAGAGACCCATGGCTCAAAAAGGCCAGCCTCCTCCATGTTACCATGGAGCAGGCAAAAGGAGCGACGCAGGAGAGGGTGATTTCACTGAGCTGGTTGCTCAACTCGAAGGGAACTTCTGCCTCTCAAGAGGAAATTAACTGAACTGAACTGAACTCTTCTCATGTAAATTTTTTTTTATATTTATTTATTTATTAATTTTTTTTAATTTACATGTAATTTTTAATTTCTCATGTAAATTATATACGTCTGGTCATTTCCAGACATTGACATATTGTCATTCACATTTTCTTCCTTGCTAATGGAGTCAAGATAGCTTTGGAATGTTGGACTAAATTTGTTTCATAAAAAAATAAAATTGTTTTTTTTTTTTAAATTTAATTCTATTATTGCATGCAATATATTAATGCCTATTAGTATAAAGTAGATAATTAATGATTATATGATTTACTTTTAGCACTTGGCGTCTTTCACTATGAAAAGCAACCAAGAAGCTCAAATACCAGCCAAAGAAAGACTTGCAGAGACAAAGGTAGCTATAGAACTGATGATGATGATAATGACAATGATGATGTTGTTAATATAGTATAATTTTTAATGATGATGATTATAATGGTAATGATGATGGCATTTATGATGATGATGATGATAATGACAATGATGATGTTGTTTATATACTATAATTGTTAATGATGATGATTTAATGGTAATGATGATGATGGCATTTATGATGATGAGGATCTTGATAATGATGAAAACGGCAATGATGATCATAATATTTATAAGAATGATAAACATCTTTATTGACGATCCCAACATCACAATCAGTTGTTCCCATGATTATGGTGTTTGTGATGATAAGTATCCTCACTAGATAGTGATGACAATGAAAATGATGGTGTTTATTATATGGTATTCATAAAGTGTTAATTAATAATGATGATAATGATATTAATGTTTATATTATGGTGGTGATGATGATGATGATGATGATTAAACTATCTTTTCCAGGATATGCTGGCCAAAGGTACACTATGGACGAAAGAGATGGAGATGCGTCTCACTGATAATGATATTGTCTTACTTGATGGAGAAACTCAGGTATAATGAACCAATAGAAAACAAGGCAGTGTGCTCTATAGTTATAATAATAATAATAATAATATCTTTATTTAACAAGAGTGACATGTTATAGTGCACACAGGAATTTTAAGAAGACAAGAGAAGTGTTAGTAGAAGCACAACACTTGGGAACTCCAGCACCAAATCGACACATCATTTAGGATTGTTTTAAAAACAATATAGATTCTTTCCAAACAATTGCCCTAAAGCTAACCAAACAATAGCGGTACTGTATTAGTATAGGGGGCCACCCAAACCGCAGCTTTCGACTGGTGATGATGATGATTATAATGTTGATGATAATGGTGATGACAATATATAGTAGTCATTATATTTCATTATTATATATCCTATTCAAACTTGTTTTCTTATTGGTCGAGACCACGTCACGTGGAGGGAAATCAATCAATCTATTCCCCTCGTGAGAGGGGAATAAATCCACGTAAATAAAAAAATTTCAAAATGGAGAGAAAATGTTTCTTCGTTTGAATAGGGTATATAATAAAACACTTAATGACTGATCCCTCGGGAAATCAGTTAGTTTTGTTTCCCTCGGATCTCAATGTTTCCCGAGGCCGGAGCCTCGGGAAACATTGAGATTCTCGGGAAACAAAACTAACTGTTTCCCTCGGGACCAGTCATTAAGTGCTTAATATATACCTGCTTTTCATATTCAACACATTAATGAAGAATACTTGTTATATTCAATTTGTTTTCTGTATAACTCATATTCTTTATCTGTTATCTTGTTTGACTAGGACGTTATAGAAGTCTATCCACTATTCATATTCTTTATCTGCTATCTTGTTTGACTAGGACGTTATAGAAGTCTATAAACTATTCATATTCTTTATCTGTTATCTTGTTTAACTAGGATGTTATAGAAGTCTATCCACTATTCATATTCTTTATCTGTTATCTTGTTTAACTAGGACGTTATAGAAGTCTATCCACTATTCATATTCTTTATCTGTTATCTTGTTTAACTAGGATGTTATAGAAGTCTATCCACTATTCATATTCTTTATCTGTTATCTTGTTTGACTAGGATGTTATAGAAGTCTATCCACTATTCATATTCTTTATCTGTTATCTTGTTTGACTAGGATGTTATAGAAGTCTATCCACTATTCATATTCTTTATCTGTTATCTTGTTTAACTATAGGATGTTATAGAAGTCTATCCATTGTCCAGTATCAGCGTTGTACAACACATCAATGAAGATTCTGATTTAAACAGTGTTCTGTTATTCACAACACAACAAACAGATGAAAAATATGCTGCAACACATCTCTTCCAGTCTGACAGAGTACCAGTAAGTGATCATTATTATAACAGCAACTCAGTTATTATTTTGTACATTGGATTCAAATGAAGTTTTTGGGCCAAGTTTTTTTTTTTTCTGAGAGCCATGACTTCAATCCATTGTTTGGAAATAGTTAATTAATTGTTTGATTGTTTGATTGACTGGTTCATTGATTGACTGATTCATTGATTGATTTCATTGTAGGCTGCTGTTGTGGCCACTGAGATCATGAAAGCATCAAGTAGTAAAGGGGTAGGTAAACCATGTATTGCAGATTGAATAGGTTGGATAAATTGTTGATGTGGTATGTTTTTGTTCCAGGCCATGCCCAACAGATCACAGCCCAGCAAAGGAGGGGGGCAATCCTTACCACCTCCCCCCTCATATACTGCACCGCAACCACCTACACTGGTAAGTTTCTATATTTATTAGTCAGGCTAGAAGGCCCGACTCTAGGTTTACCTTTTAGTCAATCTATGTATGTATGTATGTATTTATCTGTCATGTCGCGTATAAGTCCCCCATGATGCTTTGAGAATGAACACAGGAAGCCCAAAGTAGAATTGTTTAGCCTCCTGTGTTGATTTTTATGACTAGCCCGACTTCACGCTCATAGAGCGTCTAGTTATCATTGCTATCCTTGTCATCACTATTCTGGATTGCAACCATTCCGAGGAGAGCAAATTGAAAAAAAGTCATGGTCATGGTCATGGTCATGGTTTTCTTTTGTGAAGACCACCAGCATGGCTGCCATTGTTTTGTTCAATTCACTCTCCTGGGAATGGTTGCAACCCAAGAATTATCACTGTTGCAATTATCATACAATTGTTATCATTACTATGGCTTTTTTCATTATCATCATCATTACCATCATCATCATCATCATCATCATCATCATTACCATCATCATCATCATCATCATTACCATCATCATCATCATCATCATCATCATCATCATTACCATCATCATCATCATCATCATTACCATCATCATCACCATCATCATCATCACCATCATCATCATCACCATCATCATCATACCATAAGCATAATCATCATCCTCTTCATTACCACCTTCATCATCATTATCATCATCATTACAATCATCATCATCATACCATCATCATCTTTATTACCATCATCATCTTCATTGAATTACCATCATCATCATCCTCTTCATTACCACCTTCATCATCATTATCATCATCATTACAATCATCATCATCATACCATTATCATCACCATCATCATCTTCATAGCCATCATCATCACCATTAACATGTACTAAGCTGTTATAGAACAAAGAAAACTTATAATGTTCTTGCAATACTTTATTTCCCAGGAAAGAGAGCGAATGGACCTACATGAGAGATCTCTTGTTGCGCAGACTATTGCTGCATTCTCTGCTGCATCTGACCATAATGTTAAGCGACCTGCCAAAGCAACTAGACAGACTAGTGAAGGAGATAACTCACTAGAGGATTCCATACCCATTGATATCTTGGAGGCTAGGACAAACAGAGATGTTGTAAGTAGGAAATATGCATGGAATCAGGAGTATTAGTGTTTGGTATAGCTCCTAAAAGTAATTAATAATGAATGTTGTTGTGTTTCATGTTATTTGGATCCAACACTATCATTGTTGTTTCTCCAACATTTTCATCATCATTGTCATTTTCATTGCCGTCATCATCATCATCATTATTATTACCATTATCATCATTACCATTATTACCATCATCATTACCATCATCAGCACCAGCATCATCATCATCATCACCACAAAAAAAATCATCACCATCTTCATCACCATCATCATTATCATCATTATTATTATCATTATCATCTTCATTACTATCACCATCATAATGATCATCATTACCATCAACATCATCATTGGCAGCCATAATCGTCTTATTGTTCATAATAATAACACCTTTGCTGTTGATTGTTTCTTCAGCAAATCCTAAATCACTGTATTGATGACATTGAGAGTCTTGTTCAAAAAACCAAGAAATCTGCTGAGGCTTGGAAAAAGCTGCAAAAGAAGAAAGGGAAGATCAAAGCTGGTGAGGGAAATACAGTTAAATAATGGGAAATGGGAAATGAAATGAAATGAAAAATGGGAATAGTGTAGTGATGAATGAAAATGAAATTGTAACAGAAAATGAGTGAGAGAAAAACATGCAATTTGCATACATGTAAGAAATTGAATGTAATGGGAAAATGGAAAAAATGAAAATGGGAAAATGAATTGGGAATAAAGATGGGAACTACTATTTATTTATGTTATTGTTGTTATTTATTTATTAGACAATCCATTAGCAATAGAAGCAAGGCCTCCACCAGAGTCTGACTTTGTTGATGCTTTCCAGAAGTTTAAACACGCATTTAACCTTCTTGTAAGTACTCATGTTCACAACCATCACCACTATTATCATCATTATCATCACCACCATCATTGCTATCATCACCATCATTATTATTAAAACCACCATCATTATCACCATTATCATTATTATTATCATCACCACCATTATCATTGTTATTATCACCATCATTATCATTAAAACCACCATCATTATCACCATTATCATTATTATTATCATCACCATCATCATCACCATGGATCACCATCATTATCATCATCACATCCATCACTATCATGGTCATCATTATTATAACATTTCCTGATATCATTAGAAAACACATGTAGTTAATTTTGTCTAATTTTGTCAGGGTAAACTGCGTCCCTACCTTCATCATCCCAACGCTGCAGAATTAGTGCACTACTTGTTTGTACCACTGTCACTTCTTGTTAGATGTACTAATGGGTGAGTACTGTATGAATGAATGAATAGATAAACAGGTGAATAAGTAAATGGATGAATAATTGAACAAACAGATGAATAAATGAATGGATGGAAAGGTAAATGAATGAATGAATAGATAGACAAATGAATAAGTAAATGGATGAATAATTGAACAAACAGATGAATAAATGAATGGATGGTAAATGAATGAATGAATGAATGAATAGATAGACAAATGAATAAGTAAATGGATGAATAATTGAACAAACAAATGAATAAATGAATGGATGGTAAATGAATGAATGAATGAATGAATAGATAGACAAATGAATAAGTAAATGGATGAATAATTGAACAAACAGATGAATAAATGAATGGATGGAAAGGTAAATGAATGAGTGAATGAATAGATAGACAAATGAATAAGTAAATGGATGAATAATTGAACAAACAGATGAATAAATGAATGGATGGTAAATGAATGAATGAATGAATGAATAGATAGACAAATGAATAAGTAAATGGATGAATAATTGAACAAACAAATAAATAAATGAATGGATGGTAAATGAATGAATGAATGAATGAATAGATAGACAAATGAATAAGTAAATGGATGAATAATTGAACAAACAGATGAATAAATGAATGGATGGAAAGGTAAATGAATGAGTGAATGAATAGATAGACAAATGAATAAGTAAATGGATGAATAATTGAACAAACAGATGAATAAATGAATGGATGGAAAGGTAAATGAATGAGTGAATGAATAGATAGACAAATGAATAAGTAAATGGATGAATAATTGAACAAACAGATGAATAAATGAATGGATGGAAAGGTAAATGAATGAGTGAATGAATAGATAGACAAATGAATAAGTAAATGGATGAATAATTGAACAAACAGATGAATAAATGAATGGATGGAAAGGTAAATGAATGAATGAATGAATAGATAGACAAATGAATAAGTAAATGGATGAATAATTGAATAAACAAATGAATAAATGAATGGAAAGGTAAATGAATGAATGCATGTAAATGAATAAACAATTCAATAAATGAATGGATGAATAAACAGCTTAATAAATGAATGAATGAACAGCTTAATGAATGAATAAGTAAATGAATGAATGGATGAATGGTTAGTGAGATAGCAGATAAATGGATGGATGGAAAGATGATGGAATGATTGAATATATTAATAGATTTGTAGATAGATGAATGGGTGGAAGAGTAAATGAATCAATAGATGAATTAATTTATGAATTAATAGATGAATAAATAGATAAAAAGAATAGTAAGTGAATAAACCATTCTCTTTGTTTATTTAGTCCAGATAAAGCAAAGACTATCCTATCACCACTGTTATCACAACAATCCATAGAATTACTACAAAACTGTTTATCCTCCAAGGAGATGGAATTATGGAGTGCCTTGGGTCCAAATTGGTCTGAACCAAAGTAAGTATTACATCTAACTAATAGGTTTCATTGTTGTTCAACCATACAATTAGTTGGGAACCTTAATATAGTTTTTAATACTATAGAATATATTCATAAATATAATAATAATGGTGGTGATTTATTGACATAATATCACGTTTATAAAACAAATTACTCTATGTTTACAAAATAATATACAATATGAAAACTATAAAAACTATATAATTTCTTAACTCTTATATAACATACATATTTAAAGTTTAAACTTTATTAAATTCTGTGTTGAAAAGTTTGATTGACCCTGGGAAGAAACTACAATGAAAGCGATCAGTACGACATGATATTAGTGATAATGAATGCTTGTAGTGTTATGATCATGAGCCACAGCTCTAGATACCGGAAGGTTCTTTGAGAGCCGACCACCTTGCAATATTTTTTTTAACGTTCCAAGTTGATCACGTCTATCGGCTAATGTTGGACAATCTAAGGTCTTTAGTGCACCACTGTAGTATGTTTATTAGATATATGTTTTAATATCACATATCACATTTTATCATTATGAACATTATTTTCCTTTGAAAGGGCAGACTTAATTTGGAGCCTCGCTCTGGGGCCAGTTGTTCAAAGCTAGATTAACGCTAATCCTAGGTTAATTCTAAAGAAAACCTATGGAGTTAACCTAGGATTAACACTAAACTGGCTTTGAACAACTGGGCCCTGTTGTGTAATCCGGCCCCCACCATTTTTTTTTCTTTTACCATTTATTCACAAATTTATTATTGTAAGTATTTTTCTGTATTATATTGTATTTTTAAGGTGGAAGTGATTAATTAAATAAATAAAATATATAACACCAATTATCTTCACATGAAAATCAATTTGTTCCTTGATATTGATAAATGCTTGTAATGTTTCACAGACAAGCCAAGCCATTCAAGGACATGTTTATCCCACCCTACGCTCCTGTATTCAAGGATGGCTGGGTCCCTCCTGAATTCATTGGGGGACAGAATGTACCTGCCAACATTAGTGCTGCTGTTGCTGCTAATGCCGCTGCAGTTGCGCAGATGAATGACCAGAAAAAGGTGACCGTCTGACTGTGTGTTGTGACTGTCTGTCTGTGTCTTGTGTCTGTCTCTTTGTGTATTTGTTTGTCTGATGAATTATTAAAAAGGTGACTGTCTGTGTGTTGACTTCACTGTGATACAGTTTATTAGTTGGTGACCATACTACTAAATAGGTTCCGTCTGTCTCTCTGTGTATTTGTTTGTCTGACGAATCATTAAAAAAGGTGACTGTCTGTGTGTTGACTTCACTGTGATACAGTTTATTAGTTGGTGACCATACTACTAAATAGGTGACCGTCTGTCTCTCTGTGTATTTGTTTGTCTTATGAATCATTAAAAAGGTGACTGTCTGTGTGTGTTGTGACTTCACTGTGATACAGTTTATTAGTTGGTGACCACACTACTAAATAGGTGACCGTCTATCTGTCTCTCTGTGTATTTGTTTGTCTTATGAATCATTAAAAAGGTGACTGTCTGTGTGTGTTGTGACTTCACTATGATACAGTTTATTAGTTGGTGACCATACTCAGTGGCTGATTACATATATATTTATCTATTTGCTACATATAGCTGGACGATCCTACAAGTCCTACAGTTCTGGCGGCTGCTGCTAAGTTTAGAAGACTGACCAGTGTTAAGAAAGATGAACCCGCAAGGTATTTGTTATCGAATACAGTGCCCCAGTGTATCATTTAAATCGTCATCATTACTTTAATTCAACATCACCATCTGATCAGCACTATCATCATCATCATCATCATCATCATCATCATCATCATCATCATCATCATCATCATCATCATCATCATCATCATCATCGCTGTCATCATCATCAGCAACTGTAGTAGCATCATCAGCATCACAACTACCACCATCATTATCCTCATTACCATCATCATCATCACCACCACCACTGTATATTTTAAACCATCCATCACTTCCCGCTGTTATATTTGACAAAAGACGCATTTGCAATTTCTAAGCCTCGATTTGTTTTAAAAACATTCACAAATTCCAAGCCAAGCACAGGAAAATACTACGGCTAAACAAAGAAAATACATTTAAATTTATTCTTAATCAAGATTATTGGCAAATGCGGACGTCGTCTTTTGCCAAATTGTACAGCGGTGCTAGATAACATGAAACTAGAGTGATCATATTTTTGTAAAAAGCTATCTACCTAGGCTAGCCCTTGTGGTTATTGTAGATAGCTTGTACCTTGTATTTAAGTCTCTAATTATATTTGTAATTCTTTTTTATTTAATTATTGGTACTTAATAAACGATTGTTGTTGTTGTTGTTGTTGTTCAGTATCAGTTTTATATCATATGATAAGTTAGTTTCTTGTTTTCAATTAGCCCTGTTGCTACACCCAAGAAGACTTTATTCAAGAGAGGTCACATCATGTATGACTTTACTCCAAGAAACAGCAAAGAACTAAACGTGAAAGAAGGTGATGAGATAGCTGTAAGTATATAGCTTATGTTGGTTTTATATGTCTTGTTGGAAACTACTGGTACATGATGGTGGTGGTGATGTTGGTGGTGGTGATGGTGATGGTGATGATTATGATGATGTACAACAGTCAGGCCTCGGAGGCATTCACTAACAACACTCATGATTGTAAACTGCTGCAGCAGCAGCAGCAGTAGTAGTAGTAGCAGCAGCAGCAGCGGCAGCGGTAGTGGTAGTGGTAGTAGTAGTAGTAGTAGTAGTAGTAGTAGTAGTAGTAGTAGTAGTAGTAGTAGTAGTAGTAGTAGTAGTAGTAGTAGTAGTAGTAGTAGTAGTAGTAGTAGTAGTAGTAGTAGTAGTAGTAGTAGTAGTAGTAGTAGTAGTAGTAGTAGTAGTAGTAGTAGTAGTAGTAGTAGTAGTAGTAGTAGTAGTAGTAGTAGTAGTAGTAGTAGTAGTAGTAGTAGTAGTAGTAGTAGTAGTAGTAGTAGTAGTAGTAGTAGTAGTAGTAGTAGTAGTAGTAGTAGTAGTAGTAGTAGTAGTAGTAGTAGTAGTAGTAGTAGTAGTAGTAGTAGTAGTAGTAGTAGTAGTAGTAGTAGTAGTAGTAGTAGTAGTAGTAGTAGTAGTAGTAGTAGTAGTAGTAGTAGTAGTAGTAGTAGTAGTAGTAGTAGTAGTAGTAGTAGTAGTAGTAGTAGTAGTAGTAGTAGTAGTAGTAGTAGTAGTAGTAGTAGTAGTAGTAGTAGTAGTAGTAGTAGTAGTAGTAGTAGTAGTAGTAGTAGTAGTAGTAGTAGTAGTAGTAGTAGTAGTAGTAGTAGTAGTAGTAGTAGTAGTAGTAGTAGTAGTAGTAGTAGTAGTAGTAGTAGTAGTAGTAGTAGTAGTAGTAGTAGTAGTAGTAGTAGTAGTAGTAGTAGTAGTAGTAGTAGTAGTAGTAGTAGTAGTAGTAGTAGTAGTAGTAGTAGTAGTAGTAGTAGTAGTAGTAGTAGTAGTAGTAGTAGTAGTAGTAGTAGTAGTAGTAGTAGTAGTAGTAGTAGTAGTAGTAGTAGTAGTAGTAGTAGTAGTAGTAGTAGTAGTAGTAGTAGTAGTAGTAGTAGTAGTAGTAGTAGTAGTAGTAGTAGTAGTAGTAGTAGTAGTAGTAGTAGTAGTAGTAGTAGTAGTAGTAGTAGTAGTAGTAGTAGTAGTAGTAGTAGTAGTAGTAGTAGTAGTAGTAGTAGTAGTAGTAGTAGTAGTAGTAGTAGTAGTAGTAGTAGTAGTAGTAGTAGTAGTAGTAGTAGTAGTAGTAGTAGTAGTAGTAGTAGTAGTAGTAGTAGTAGTAGTAGTAGTAGTAGTAGTAGTAGTAGTAGTAGTAGTAGTAGTAGTAGTAGTAGTAGTAGTAGTAGTAGTAGTAGTAGTAGTAGTAGTAGTAGTAGTAGTAGTAGTAGTAGTAGTAGTAGTAGTAGTAGTAGTATAGTAGTTATGATGATGATACTATTCTCTTGTAGGTTCTGGACGATTCCCGTCAATGGTGGTGTGTCAGGAATACAAGTGGAGAGATAGGCTTTATTCCTAGCACCATAATAGAGGTTAAGATGGGACAAGACGCACAGTACAATCACCGTAAGATCATTTAGAATACACCTACTTCAAATGCAATTGTCGCAAACAAAGCTATAATAGTATTGCCTAAACAGGAAGCCTGCAAAGGATGTCGGTATTTTCCCTCTTGTAATCGATTTATTCATAGCATGCTGTACATGTTTGTGTTATGGAGATTTTCTATAACTGCAAAAAGTTCAGTGCCGTGTGCATGTGTGTACTGTGATGTTTTTAGAATTTTGGCGTGCCTTGCCAAGCCTTGACGGCTTTTGTGCCGTCTTGACCGCTTTTGTGCCGTACCAAAATTTACGAAATCTGCTGTATGACCATAACAAGTTGTTGCAGTGGAAGATGATGAAATACATATTTCTTGAAAAAGAATGGCAATAAATCAACAAATTGTGTTGACATTACCGACATCCTTTGCAGTCATAATTGTATTCTGATTTTTTCTCTGTAAAAGTCTTATGTTGTTTTCGTTGTTTTCGTCCACCAGCAACTGCCCCTCCACCTGTACCAACAGCATCAAGCATCAGCATTGTAAGAGAACACATTGATAGTATATTATTATATTATTCATTAATTTATTGATCATCTATTTATTCATTCATTCATTCATTCACTCATTCATTCATTCATTCATTCACTCATTCATTCTTTCGTTGTTGATTAATCTATTCATCCATTCGTTTATTCGTTCAATCATTCATTCATTGATTCAATCATTCATTTTTCGTTGATTGATTGATTGATTCTTTCGTTGATTGATCATATTGATTGATTGATTGATTGATTGATTGATTGATTGATTGATTGATTAATTGATTGATTATTTCGTTTGATTCATTCATTCCTTTATTCCTTCAATTATTCATTCTTTTGTTGATTCATTGATTTATTCATCCATTGATTTATTCACTGATGCCATCCATCCATCCATCCATTTTTTCAATCATTCATTCATTCATCCCAATATCTTTTTCATTAGGTCCGAAAAGTCGAGACGACTGAAACCAATACAATCAACAAAGAAAACGAACGCAAAGTCCCATTCGTTGAACTGAGACATGTGTCAATCAACAAGAAGAACGAAACAGAAGGAGTGAAAGGACCAACCCCACCCCCACCCCCTCCAATGAGTCCTCCCCCACCTACCCCTCCCCCAGCAACTAGTTCACAACAAACTACTTATGTAGTGAAGAAAGGTTAGTGGTAAATCGCAGCAATAGTCCCCAGTTCCCTGCGCCATCTTAAAAGGTAGCCAGGCCTTGACATCGAAGCGAGACGAGCGTTGAGCTTGCACTGATAGAGATACGTGAATAATTGTCCCGCGAGGTGTTAAAGGTCTCTATCACTGCAAGCTCAACGTTTGTCTCGCTGCGGTGCAAACGCCTGGCTACCTTTTAAGATGGCACAGGGGACTGTGAATTTAAAATATTTGAAGTTTGTATTTTGAATAATGAGATTAATGATGGTGGTGATGATGAGGACGATGATGATGATGATTTTATTGATGAACATGATGGTAGTTTTATTGATGATGATGGTGAAATAATAGTGATGTTATAACTATAATCATGATGGTGATGATGATGATGATAGTGGATGATGATTATGATAATGATGAGGGTGAGTGTGATAATAATAGTGATGTTATAATCATGATGGTGATGATGATGATGATGATAGTGGATGATGATGATGATGATAGTGGATGATGATAAATTATGGGTGAGTGTGATAATAATAGTGATGTTATAATCATGATGATGATGATGATAGTGGATGATGATTATGATAATGATAAGGGTGAGTGTGATAATAATAGTGATGTTATAATTATAATCATGATGGTGATGATGATAATTATGATGATGATAATAATGATTGTGATGACACTATCGTTTTTTATGTACAGAAAACCAAGCGAACGCCCTAGAACAGGCTGTTCTCAGTGGGGGAAATCTAAGGAAAGTCGACAGACAAGCCATTCAGAAGAAAAGAGAGGAAAACCAATCAAAACAAAGTAGGATCGTATGAATATGATAATAAGGATAGTGGAGGTGGTGGTGATGATGATAATCTGATGATAGGAATAATGATAATCTTGATGGTGGTGATGTTGATGAAGATAATGTTTATGGTCGTGATGACATTGACTGTGATGATGAAGAATATATTGAAGAAGTTGATGGTAATGATGGTGATAACGAGATAGAAGATGATGATGCTTATGGTGTTAAATACTGTTAATATTAAAATTTCGTGCACTGTACAAAATCTGAGTTCCCCACTGACTCAAATCGATCATGTGGAGTGCTGCTATTCGTCGATAACGCACGCTCAGCGAACTCAATTTTAATATTAAAAGAATTAGAGACTTCGTTCGTTCTTTATCGGTAAATACAGTCACTTGCTGACTGTTCAATGAACTAGAAATTTCTTCATACTGTAACACAGCTTATGGCCTCGTACAGTATTTAAAATTTCTCGTTCATTGAACAGTCAGCGTGTGCCTGTATTTACCGATAAAGAACTCACTTCAGTCTCTTACTTCTAAATAATAAATATGATGATACCTATAATCTATTTCGTTGTTGTTGTAGTGAGTTCAGCTGATTTACTGACCGATGAACTTAAACGAAGAATGACTCAAGGTCAAGCCACATTAACTCCTCGAGTGGTACGAAAAACAGGTAATAAGTCGATCTATTTCCTGCACGCTCCACAGGAATCCCGCAACACTCATTTTTTAATCTCTGATTCTGGAGGGAAAGAAATAATACATGTAGTCTAGTAATTAGACTTCTACTCCCCGGACAGTAATTATATAATCATCCCTAAACCTTATTGTTGACTGAGTTCAGTAATTTCTTGTTAAAAGGAAACTAGCGAGCAAACTAGTATAGGCTGCGTCGGTGTTTGATATAAATGATAGGTAATATAATGAAATGTGTAACACCGTAAAAAATAGAAATAGAAACTAGCGAGTAAACTAGTATAGGCTGCGTTGGTGTTTGATATAAATGATAGGTAATATAATGAAATTTGTAACACCGCAAAAATGTTGACTTAATTTCACTGACGTTTGGAGCTTTAGCCCTTCGTCGGAGTAAAAGAGTTAGGCCTCTTTTGTTAAGTTAAGTCAACATTTTTACGGTGTTACAAATTTCATTATATTACCTTGTTAAAAGATCAACCCTCTAAGTTTTAATGATTGCTTGTTAGAGGTTCATTGTAATTGTTGTTGCAGAAAACGAAGAAGTTATCACGTTGACACCCGACTCTGGAACTACAGAAGTACGAGACTGGTTGAAAAGTAAAAACTTTAGTCAAACGTAAGTACCCGAATTACCGAGTAACTGACATTTTTTACCGTATACTCCCCGAATTACCGAGTACTCTCTGATAATTAACGATCACTGACCGAACATTTTCCAACTTCGTTCCGATACCTTTACTAAAACACTGACCGAGTACTCTCCGATAATTAACGACCACTCACCGGACATTTTAATATTTATAGCTGTATACAAGCGTTGGCATGGAAATCAGCCAAGGATCTAGACAAGATGACTAAAGACGACTTGAAAAGGAGCTGCGGTGATGCTGAGGGTGCCAGGGTGTACAGCCAGTTTGCCGTACAGAAGTCTAAATGGACGGTATGCTACCTGTTATATTCATCTTTATTATCCAACTAGTCATAGACAAGTGAAAATATCGCAGGAGTGGGACTGGATCAAGTAAAAATATCCAGCGATATTTTTACTCGTCTATCTATCCCTCAAGTACAACATTATTTTGCATTATAAAAGAACAAAAACCTTTTGATTGGATAATAAATAACTTATTAAACAGTTTGATGTGTAATATGGCTGGATATTTTACGAGTGAAACGCTATATTTTGACGAGCCTCCCCATCAACCTGACTAATAGAGGGGACACAGGGTCATCGGCTCAAGCTGTCACGTGTCACCCTCTTTACTCTTTAAATAAGCTCGAAAGATATCTAATGTTTTTTTTTGTATATGTAGACAACGACCAAGGGAAATGAGCTGCAGGTGAGAATTAGTGGAGTTCTCATTGTTGTTATTATCAGAATCGTTGTCTTTATTATTATTATGATCATAATCATAATCCTTACCTTTATCGTTGTCATTGGTGTTACAATATACAATTATAATGGTATTTTAATTAAAGTGCTATGGGCTATTAGAGGAAAATAAAGCTTATTATTATTATTATTATTAATTATTACCATCATCACCACCATCATCATGCAGGATCATCATTATCATCATCGTCTTCACTACCCCCATTATCACCATCATCATCACCATCATCATCACCATCATCATCGTGCAGGCTCATCATTATCATCATCGTCTTCACTACCCCCATCATTACCATCATCATCATCATCACCATCATCATCACCATCATCATCATCATCATCATCATCATCATCATCATCATCATCATTATCATCATCTTCTTCACTACCCTCATCATTACCATCATCATCACCATCATCATCACCATCATCATCACCATCATCATCACCATCATCATCACCATCATCGTGCAGGCTCATCATTATCATCATCGTCTTCACTACCCACATCATTACCATCATCATCACCATCATCATCACCATCATCATCATCACCACAATTGCATAGTTTAGAAATGTATAATTATCAGTTCAAACCTGCAAATTAAAACCTTCTTGTAGTCTGTGGTTTAATGAATTTCTTTATCAACTAATGTGTCCATTGTTTGTAGTTCATCATGAAAAAACGTAAACAAATAATCGACGTGAAGCAAGACGAACAGCCGGCTGAAGAAGGAAACCTACGAAACATCGTAGCAGAGGCACGGGCGAGTGTTGATGACGAGGTTATCGTTACAGGTGAATATATATATATATCTATCTACACATGTATGTAGACAATGATGTAGACAATGATGATGGTAACCAGATTTTGGGGGGAGAAAGATGATGCTGCTGCTGCTGCTGATGATGATGATGATGATGAGGAGGAGGAGGAGGAGGAGGAGGAGGAGGATGACGATGAGGAGGATGAGGAGGATGAGGATGATGATGACGATGATGATGATGAATACGACAATAGTAATTATGATAATTATCAATTGCAGAAACCCAATCAACCAAGCGATACTCTTACACTGGCATCAAACCAGTGATGGTCACCGCACCACAAGAACGACAACGCCCCCAGAGTATGGTCATAGAAACCAGAAAACAACCCCCACCCCCTCCCCAGAGAGCAAGCTCTAGTAATCAAAGTAGAACACCTCCCCCTGCTGCACGGAAATCACGTGGTCCGTCGTTTGGCAATGAGGTGTTTGTTCCTCCTCCCCCTGACTACCATGAATCTAACGAAAAGGTAATGATGATGATGATGGTGGTAATGATGATGATGATGGTGATGATGATGGTGGTGGTGATGACAATAGTTGCGGTATTGATGATGTTGATGTTGTTTATAATGGTGATAATGAAGATGTTTATTATGATGATGGTGGTGGTGATGACAATAGTTGCGGTATTGATGATGTTGATGTTTATAATGGTGATAATGAAGATGTTTATTATGATGATGGTGGTGGTGATGACAATAGTTGCGGTATTGATGATGTTGATGTTTATAATGGTGATAATGAAGATGTTTATTATGATGATGGTGGTGGTGATGACAATAGTTGCGGTATTGATGATGTTGATGTTTATAATGGTGATAATGAAGATGTTTATTATGATGATGGTGGTGGTGATGACAATAGTTGCGGTATTGATGATGTTGATGTTTATAATGGTGATAATGAAGATGTTTATTATGATGATGGTGGTGGTGATGACAATAGTTGCGGTATTGATGATGTTGATGTTTATAATGGTGATAATGAAGATGTTTATTATGATGATGGTGGTGGTGATGACAATAGTTGCGGTATTGATGATGTTGATGTTTATAATGGTGATAATGAAGATGTTTATTATGATGATGGTGGTGGTGATGACAATAGTTGCGGTATTGATGATGTTGATGTTTATAATGGTGATAATGAAGATGTTTATTATGATGATGGTGGTGGTGATGACAATAGTTGCGGTATTGATGATGTTGATGTTGTTTATAATGGTGATAATGAAGATGTTTATTATGATGATGGTGGTGGTGATGACAATAGTTGCGGTATTGATGATGTTGATGTTTATAATGGTGATAATGAAGATGTTTATTATGATGATGGTGGTGGTGATGACAATAGTTGCGGTATTGATGATGTTGATGTTTATAATGGTGATAATGAAGATGTTTATTATGATGATGGGGGTGATGGTGATAAATGTGATGTTAACGGTGGTGGTAGTGGTAGTGCTAATAGTGATGATTGTGTTTATTCGGCTGTTGATTTGGATTGATGTTGACAATACTAAGGTTGTGGTTATGATGATGATAATGTTGATGATGATAGCAATGATGATGATGATAAAAATGATGATGATAATAACAATAATAATCTTGATAGCAATGATGATGATGATGATGATGATGATGGTGACAGTAATGAAGATGATAATGATGATGATAAAAATGATGATGATAACAACGAAGATGGTAATAATGATGATGATAACAATGATGATGATGTTTTGTTTCTCTTTCTGTAGTCTGTACTCACACCAGAACAAGTTGACGCAATCCTTGCAGAACAGCGAAAACAGCAAGAACTGCTTATGGTCAGTATTCAACTCTTCTTCTTGACATTCATATGTTAATCTATATGCACCTATTACAATCACAGGAAAAATATGTTAATTCCCAATTTAAAAATAGTGGGTGTTTTCAGGGATTTTCATGTGTATTCATTGGGAAAGTGGTACCAAACCCGTTCATGAGACAAAAAAATCCCATGTATTTCCCAATAAAATCACAATAATGTCAAATTGGGAATTTAATAATTTTCCCTGTGAATTATTCGAAGAGCCCGGTTAGGGAGTGATGTTTGTAATGCAGTGGTAGTGAGTGTGATCGAGTCTCACAGAAGAGCCCTGATGGGGAGTGCTGGTTGTAATGCAGTGGTAGTGAGTGTGATCGAGTCTCACAGAAGAGCCCTGATGGGGAGTGCTGGTTGTAATGCAGTGGTAGTGAGTGTGATCGAGTCTCACAGAAGAGCCCTGATGGGGAGTGCTGGTTGTAATGCAGTGGTAGTGAGTGTGATCGAGTATCACAGAAGAGCCCGGTTAGGGAGTGGTGGTTGTAATGCAGTGGTAGTGAGTGTGATCGAGTCTCACAGAAGAGCCCTGATGGGGAGTGATGTTTGTAATGCAGTGGTAGTGAGTGTGATCGAGTCTCACAGAAGAGCCCTGATGGGGAGTGATGTTTGTAATGCAGTGGTAGTGAGTGTGATCGAGTCTCACAGAAGAGCCCTGATGGGGAGTGGTTGTTGTAATGCAGTGGTAGTGAGTGCGAGTGAACCTCACAGAAGAGCCCTGATAGGGAGTGATGTTTGTAATGCAGTGGTAGTGAGTGAGTGCGAGTGAACCTCACAGAAGAGCCCTGATGGGAAGTGATGGTTGTAATGCAGTGGTAGTGAGTGTGATCGAGTCTCACAGAAGAGCCCTGATGTGGAGTACTGGTTGTAATGCAGTGGTAGTGAGTAAGTGCGAGTGAACCACACAGAAGAGCCCTGATGGGGAGTGATGGTTGTAATGCAGTGGTAGTGAGTAAGTGCGAGTGAACCTCACAGAAGAGCCCTGATGTGGAGTGCTGGTTGTAATGTAGGTTTGTATAATATATTAATAAAACTTTATTTCTCTGTGAAGGAACATGAGAAGCAGTTTGCTCTCCTCGAGAGAATGCAGATGCAAAAGCGTGAACTAGAAGAACACAAACGAGACTACGAAGAGCTACAGAAGAGACAAAGACAAGCTGAACTAGAGGTCAGTGGTAATTTATTATAGATACCCATTGTAGATGACGAGTAGATATTGATTAGTACCGGGCATCAATCCATTTTGTAGATGACTTGCGAGTAAATATCGATCAGTACTGGACATGGATCGATCAGTAGATAACTGGCGAGTAAATATTGATTAGTACCGAACACCGAACGACTATTTGCGAATCAGAAACTAGATGAGATTACAGGAAGCAGGACAAAGATGACTCAAGTAGAATGCTGCCAGTAAGAAAGTTAGTAAGATAGATTACAAGGTATGTAGATAACATATTGCCATAGAACACTGGCTGGGTTTCTTGCCACACTCATTTCAATTTTTAACGCTCTTAGATTTAGATTTCCATTGTTTTTCCGGGTCCTTCTCTGTGTACTGGAAACCTATTGTATTCTTTGTTAGCTTCGTTCTTTGTTTAGCTTGTTGTCTTTTGTTGTTTCTTTTGAATAATGTAGACTGTGTCTGGTACACGGAGAAGGAGCCGAAATTCCTATCTTAATGCAGTCCAAGTTTTAAAATACTAAACTTACCATCAACTGATGAAAATTGTACTAAAATTTGAAACATCTTAATAAAATTAAGACTGAAGTAATAAGCGAAAACCATCGCGCGCTTATACGATTTCTAAGAAAAACAAATCAGCTCTAGAGAGTGGGCCATTACAGACAACAATTCATGAATAATGACACAGATTCTCGAGTCCTTGATGTATTTCAGAGAAATTTGATTTTATTGACATGCGTGCTTTACGTTTGTCTATTCAGGAGCAACAGAAAGAATTAGAAAGACAAATCAAAGCTCAAAAAGACGAGATGATAGCCAACCAGAGCCGTATCCAGCAACAAAACCAGTACCTAACCAATCTACCTGGTATGGCAAATATTCCAGGAATGGCAAGTATGCCTGGTATGGCAAATATTCCAGGAATGATGATGCCACAAAGGCAAATGCAAGTCATGAGCCCACAGGTTCAAATGGTACCGGTCAGCAGTTATGCCCAACATCCGGGTTATTTACCCATGCAGCAAATGGCGCCTGCCATGCAACCTCTTGTTGGCTATGCGCCAGCAGTCGGACAGGCCAGCGTACCTCAAATGGTTCCTTCTTACATACCTCAATAGCGTGACACGAGAGTCACACAATCTATTTGTGTCATCTAATGCAGCTTTCTAAATGTCACACAACATGATATGGTCACGTGTCACTCAAATCAATAAGGTGATTTAGACAAACATTAAATTTATAAAAAACATTATATATCGCTTATTTTTATATCGCTAGTGATAAGCCGTAACGCAGTTAGTTGCGTGACATCTACGGGTCACACAATTCGTAATTACAGGTATTTTTCTAGCTTGAAATTATTTGGTTTGAATCGTAAAATTATTGTATAAGTGGTGTTAGGGTTATGTTATCTTTTTGACACAAGGTAGCACTGTTGTCGAGGTAAATGTTAAGAAATAATACATGTAATAACCATGCATGTCATCACTGTTATATTCAGTATCAGAAATGTAGAAATAGAAGTAATCCATTCGAAAAATCAATCAATATCATCACTACCAAGCCTACTCCGAAGTCAAATGTTTTCTCCTATTTTTGGGCTTCCTTTGTTACGGTTTTATTGACCGTGAGGGACTTGTCCCCTCTTCCACTTTCCACAACAGGAAGCCAATGACTACTGCGGAGGAGGCCATCATAATCATTGCTACAATCATCAGCATCATTTAGATGTTCTCATCATTTAATCAATTATCAACCATCATTATCACCATTACCAGTCATTGTTATTATTATTGTTATTATCACCACTACCACCATTATTAAATATTCGTTACCATCATTATTCTCATCAGAAATATAGTATAATCTACTGTCAGCCTTTTCACGAGCTGTTGCGTGACACATGTGTCACGCGTATTTCATGTCACGCAAAATATTGCGTTTCTTTTTGTGTCACGAAACACAAACAAAATGGCTGCTTTTGTTAGCGTTGCAAATATAGCAATCATCGTGACGAAATATTTGTATGTTTTTACACCAGCAAATTGATAATATAAATTAGCATTAAATTAAATAAATATTAGGCAATGTGTAAATTTAATAAGATAGAGAAATTGCTTAATAGTTATGCACTTTGTATTATGCATGTAGGTTATCAGTTTTTGATATACTTGTTTTGTTCAATTATTGATAATAAATGAATCATTTAGACCGATATTTGTCCATTTATTGTTTTATGGTATTTTGTTAAAAGTTTTAAGTTTTTTAATTTGTTTCGAGCTCTTTTGCTTAAGTTTTGTAAACACAGGGAGCCCGACATTGTTAATATTAAACATGGAATAGAGTTGCTAATGATCGAGAGACAACCTGAACTTCATCATTTTTATGTGAAATTTTTTGTAAATCTCGACATTTTTTATGTTTCTGTCTCTTTGCACTGTATTTTTTAAACCCATGGTCACTACTTTACCAGCATGCACCGCGCGAAAGACTCAATTTTGTAAACCATGAAAATCGTGCAATCAAACATTTTGATATATTTTACGGTGTGAGTGGGTATTTACGCTCTTACTAAATCGGTTAGGGGTTTGTTTTATTGTTAGTCGGGCTAGAGGGCCCGACTCTAGGTTTACATTTTAGTCAATGTATCTATCTATCTATTTTGTCACAAAATTTTTTCACCCATATAGTGAATGCACGCTTAGACAACTCTTTGTCTCAGGCATGGTTTCGCAAAAAAACACCGATGTTAATCGATGTCAATCGATACTATTAAATCGATGTAATTAGTGGCCGAACTTTGTGTGACTATCGATTAATTATCGATCAACCGATGCTAATCGATATCAATTAGGTAATTTCATCGATTAATATCGATTTTTCGATTAGTTTTCGATCATCGATCGTCATCGATTAATTAGGCCGGGTATCTATCTATCCATCTATCTGTGTTGATTCTATCACTAGCCCGACTTCACGCTCCTAGAGCGTCTAGTTCTTTTCGTAACTCGACTGACTGCGAATGAATTATAAAACTCAAATCAAAATAGACAACACAAAGCATGCCGGTAAATGACCATCGGTCTTCAATGTTATCGGTAATCTTGAAATTGCTTCCTAAAACGTTTACCCTGTGTCAGTTTGTCATTTCTCCTTTTATCTCTCCTTTTATCTGATGTGGGGCTTTTTACAAGTTTTTTTTATTAGACTTTAGACTTTTATATATTCACACACATTTTAAAATATTACATGAAATTAAAACATGACAGAAAAAAATATACATTACATCTGAATTTACAAGTTCAATGTACGTTAAGATAAAGTTAGGTTGTGACAACCACCTATTGACTTTTAACATATTATTTTACGATTTTGGTGAAGTTATATCAAAAAAATTAACCATGCAAGTGTTATACTGAGGAATATTAATATTAGTGTTATTTAATGAAGAGTATATTTGATATTTTATTTCCATATGATCACGTCGTAATGCCTCGATTATTTCTGTCCACCTTTCAAAATGTTCTTTCTTATTCTTTGCTTTGGCCACATTATATTCAACGACTTCGCGATGTTTAAGTAAACTCTGCAATCAAGCTCAATCATTACCGTCATTACCGCAAATATCGATAAAAAGCTAAAGAATTAGAATATGATAAGAGGGTCCTGAAGGGGGTGTCTGAATCCCATTTCCCAGTTTATATTTGGACCAAATCCCTGTCAAAAAATCACATAATCCCATCAGTTCAGCTCAAGTTTTCAATCCCATTCCAATTTTCTATTGTTCTTTTATTTGTAAATCAAAGTCCCAGTGCATCCATTCCCATTTACCCAGTCAAAAATTAGGCCAATCCCAGCTCCCATTTTACTCCTTCAGGACCCTCTCATAAGTCACCATCATCACCATTTTTAACTCGTGGATCGAAGATCCTCGAGTTATTGGGATGGGGCTTTTGAACCGGAAGTGTCACTCACTCACTCACTCACTCGCTCACTCGCTCGACCGTCAGTGTAAACTTTTGAGCCCCAAGATCTCGGTCAGCGTACTTCGAGCACATGGATATTTGAAGGAATGATTTTTCGGTCGAAGTAATCGCGAATACTCTCATATTTTATGTGCTCACGCCACACGATTCGCAGTAGAATTACACATAAGTTTATGTCGAATGTTTTCGGAAATGGTCACTGTGAATTTTACTAAAGATCATGCAATTTACGAGCGAACTAAGCGAGCCAACTTATTATGATCAAATTTATCGAGATATCTTCACTGCTATAAACAGAAGCTACTTTTTATCCATCCTTTCATAATGCTATGGAATGGATTCACAACCAGTTACAAAGGACGAAGCTGTTATTACTGGATATTTAACAGTATTTCCGGTAAGCATTCTTAGAGAGTACGATACACACTAGAAGTGAAGACAACAACAGTATAGTTGTTTTAGTGATGTTGTAGGGTAAATATATTGCTTATTGTAATTATTTCTTTTATATTTTTGATTAAAGTAACCAGTTTATCTGTCAATAGTTTAATTTTATTGACTACTATTAATTCGTACAAATTCGAACGGCGATTGAAACAGGCGATTCTCGAGCTCTTAGCTTCTTGCACAGAACAACAAACTTATTCGCAAAACTTAAATCGCTTCACCCTATTATCTAGTAGTTCAACTTAACGATCTATGTATATGTAGATGAAAGTAATATTTCTTTCTTTACAATATGTGAGATAACGTGATCGGTTTTAAACCTCCAGGTTGACCTCGACAACAACAAATAAACAGCTAAAACGGCCTCTCTAAAAACTACCCCAACAGCCCAAATCGCCTCAAATATAACACCAATTGCTTCAATGACTATCTATTTTGCTTTTTCTGGCGTTTATTTTGCAAGAACAACTTAATAACACTGTTTCTTAGACACTCTTTGAACTCGCATGTATCTCTGCACGAACCGAAGATCGAACCAGGTAAATATCAGACTTGTCAGCGGATCACGGACTGAGGGAACGACGGACCGTAAGGGAAACGGACGACAACCAAAAAAATACAAATAAAACAACAACATTGAATACTTATTTTTCGCTTCAAATCATCTCAAGCTAATCCGAGAAAATAATTACATAATCGTAATGGAGCGGTCTAAACTGTAAGCGCTTTCAAAATGTTCTAATTATGATCCACGAGTTGGCCATAGGTGGCCTTTGATATTATTATACAAAAACCATTGTGGATTATTATTTACATTATTAACACCCGTGGGATTCAATTCCCGCCAAGGGCATATGATATTTTTCTCATGTATCTGTATTTCACTTATACACCGAACGCATTTTGATTCTTTATTATTTACATGATGCATTGAAGTAATTATAATAATATAAATAGAATTAATAATGACATAGATTTATAAATGCTAATGAGTAACAGTTATTCATTTCCCAAAATAGCTATTGGAAGCTAATCAATATATGCTGGAAGGGAATAAGGATATATTCATGGTCGAGCTACGACCTTTCCTTTCCTTCTCCATTAGATATCAATCATTTTGCTTGACACTTTAAAGAAACCAGTATCGCTTTTCTTTTCTTTTTTAATTCTTTTTCATTTATCCTTGTCCATCTCGCTCGTTCTTCTTGTTATGAAAACATCACCATCTTCCAGATAAACAAAGCTGTAGACGTTACTAAGCAACGAACACCGGCAGGTTGGTATGCAACCTGTAAATCCTGCTCTTTGATTGGTTAACGTGATGTTGGTATACTACGTCATTAATTCAAAGCGTCTAGCTTGAACGTACACATTTAAGCTTATATTGCCGAAGGAAACAATTCTTATTGGTATTGTTTTTACGACAAATTAACGGACTACAAGCATTGCTAGTGGCGGAAACCTGCTATTTAAACCAGTATGAAATATAGGATGAAAGGGATTTTCTACTAAACGAAAGAAATGGAACATTGTGAATGAAATTATTGTGATAACCACAATCTGTTCAATTTCAAGCTAAAGCAAGCTAACTCAAATTGGAATTACATTTTACCACAAATCAGCTACTATCAAATCAGCAAAGCTATTATACCAATGGTTTTAAAGTTGTTGAATGCACTTTACTTTTGGATGGAAGGATGAGATGGGAATGAAATAATCAACTGCACAAGTTGAAATCAAGCTACCAGAATTAGACTACGTCTCTAAGATTGGCAGAGTTAAGTTGTGTTCGTCTGAAGATCTTGTGAATAAGAGGTGACTTGTATCTTAATACTCTATACCTTTCAGCGGGTCTTTGTACGATTTAATTTGGTCACTATAAATTCAATTCGGCATGAATCATCTATGTGCGAATTGTGCAATTAACAATGTATTTGATGTGAATGGTGTGACAGGGGGAGGAGAACTGGTGGTTGGAAACGTGTAGGCTGCAACGTCTAGAGGAAATTAATGTATAAATTACACGATAATATAACTTCCTCTTGAACTAGTGTGGTCGATCTGTGTCGACGTTTCTCTGGATACAATTGAAGTACAAATATACCTTAACATGCTGTTAAACTAGTGTGATCTGCGTCGATGTTTCTCAGAATACAATTGGAGTAAAAATGTACGATAACTAGTGGTTAAACTAGTGTGGACAGCTTACGTGCTTCTAAGGAAACAATTGCTGAACAAGATATTAAGCTATCGGATAAACTAACGTGGGCTGCGTCGGTGTGCTATAAGTGGCATATTTCGTCTGTTTCTAGGATACTAATTGGAGTAAAGATGTGTGGTTAAACTAGTACATACTGCGTCGGTGTTTGCAAGGAAACAATTGGAGTAAAATGTACGATGTCTAGCGGTTAAACTAGTGTGGACTGCGCATAAGGAAACTGCAATTGGAGTAAAAATGTACGATAACTAGCGCGATAACTGCGTCGGTGTTTGCAAGGAAACAATTGGAGAGAAATTGCACAATAACTAGCGGTAAAACTAGTGTGGACTGCGTCGGTGTTTGTAAGGAAACAATTGGAGTAAAATGTACGATGTCTAGCGGTTAAACTAGTGTGGACTGCGCATAAGGAAACAATTGGAGTGAAAATGTACGATAACTAGCGGTCACTAGTGTGGACTGCGTCGGTGTTTGCAAGGAAACAATTGGAGAGAAATTGTACAATAACTAGCGGTTAAACTTGTGTGGGCTGCGTCGGTGTTTCTAAGAAAGCAAATAGCGCAAATTCAACACGGTAATTTCTACATAGCACAAAGGAAGTTGTATATAACCCTGATCTTTCTTCGTCGTGAAAGATCATATAAAAATAAGATGGGATCAAAATGCTGCAAAAAACAATCCGGTGACTTTGAGCCCGATCGTGAGGCACATAAAGCAGACATTGATACTAACTGGCCCGTAGATATCGAGGACGTAAACTACACGACGTCCTTCATTCTACCAGACGTACAGCTGAAGAACAACAAACTTACTCTTGACTTAAGCTCTAGAAAGCTTAAAGAATTCCCAAGCGAACTCCTAGATATCCCTCAAATTCAGGTTCTAGTGTTAAACGCTAATACGATCACCAACTTTCCATATAAGTTTTTCACTCTGCGCAATCTGACGGAGTTGTATATCAGGAATAATTCCCTGGAATTTCTTCCCGCGCAGATATGTACTTTAGTCCAGCTAGAAATCTTGGACGTGAGCTGTAACAAGATAGCCTCTTTACCTTACAGCATTAGTCACTTGTATAACTTACGCTCTTTGAACCTAAAGTACAACAGCTTGACGAGCCTTCCGAGTAGTCTACACTATCTGACAAAATTATGGTACTTGAATTTGGGCGGGAACAACTTCCAGGCTATTCCAGAAGTTGTACTCTCGATGCATAAGCTGGAAGTATTGATTTTGAGCGACAATACTATCACTGCTCTTCCACATGGATTATTGCAGCTAAGTTGTCTAAAACAGCTCTACTTGGATGACAATAGACTGTCAGAAATCCCTAAGCCCTTACAGCCATTTTTGAGGAATTTAGACGTTGTGGATGTAAAGAACAATTCTGCTGAATTATCTCTGAAAAGTGAGGCCAGTAAAACCCGTGGCGAGAGGGACAAGAAGACGAAGATCAAGCCGGTAGAAAATGGCGGGAGTCCCGCGACAATCCCTCAGGACAAAACTGCTGTTTTCTCAGAAATCAATCTCGATGACAGCGATGATGATTTTAGAGAAATGTTCAAAGGTGAACGGTCATTGGAGTATCTAGAGTCACATGACGCCGAGCCTGACGCTCCAGAGCGCGTGCGTAGGAGAGCTAAACGTGCGAAACAAAAAACCCAAGAAGCATTGCGGCCTTCGCCAAAATGGCGGATTCTTGTAAGTGAGTTGAAAAAAGCAGGATTTTTACCTAAAGCGAAAGCGAAACCACAGAAACCGCCAAAACAGCCGAAAGAGAAAACTAAGAAACCTAAAAACCCGTCGCAGATCACGTGGCGAGGATGGCGGGTCGACATCCCGCGCCGTCCCGTAATGATCACAACACCCAAGAAACCGGAACTCTCTCAACCGGAAGTTGACAAGTACGGCCATCGTCTAGCTATCACCAGGCTCTTTCCTCCAATAGAGAACGTGGAGGGAATGCTGACACTGGACCTGAGTTTAAACAAGCTAGAGGAATTTCCAGTTAAAGTATGCCAGTTGAATAAACTAGACATTCTCATGCTGGATTATAACAAGATACACGATATCCCGTCTCAGATTAAGAACATGGAAGAACTTAAAGCTCTACATTACTCAAACAACGATCTAGAAATCGTCCCAGAGAATTTACGACATATAGACTGGCTTAAGGTTCTCTATCTTAAAGATAACCACCTCAAGGTCTTACCAGATTGGTTGGCTAGTTTCCTTTCTCTTAAGTATATCTCGTTGGACCATAATAGGTTTATATGCCTCCCAAGCGAGCTCTGTGGTCTGTACTCACTAGAGACTCTAATTATCAGCAGAAATAAGATCACTGAGATACCGACAAGTATCAATAAACTTTCTCAATTAAGAGAACTCTACCTCGGTAGAAACAGAATCGTTCATCTACCCTACAGTATAACGGAGTTGAAGAACTTGAAAGTGTTGTCTTTAGAGGGAAATGGGTTGGTTTTTATCCCTTATCCTATCTTCGGGATCACAAGCTTGAATATACTCCACCTAGAAGGCAATAGAATCAAGTCAATACCATCTGATATCAACGCCTTGAAAAACTTAACCGAGATAGACTTGAGCAAGAATGAGTTAACCGAGTTACCGTATGGATTCCGTAATTTATTGACTCTAACTAAAGTAACACTACGTGCGAATCACCTAGAAGTCTTCCCAGAGGATCTTTGCAAGCTTCCACAATTACGTCACCTTGATGTTAGTCAGAATAAGATAGCATTCCTGCCTGATTATGTGCGTTGTAGTATAAGCGAGATGCAAGAGATTGTACATTTTGATATTTCGTCCAATGCTTTGAGTACGATAACTAAATCGATCGGTAAGTTGTTGAGTCTCGAGGTATTACACATTGAAGGCAACCCATTGATTGAGCTACCAGATACACTTGTACAGCTTGTTAATCTACAGAAACTGTACTTGGATAAGGCGCTCAAGATACCGTTAGGTCTTTATAAGATCAAGAATTTGGATATCCTATGAAAGACCACGTGAAGACCACACCCAGTTTACCACGTGAAAAAACTGTGGTAATACAGAAACTGTACTTGGATAAGGCGCTCAAGATACCGTTAGGTCTTTATCAGATTAAGAATTTGGATATCCTATGAAAGACCACGTGAAAACCACGCCCACTTTACCACCTGAAGAAACTGGTACAGAAACTGTACTCGGATAAGGCGCTTAAGATACCGTTAGGTCTTTATAAGATTAAGAATTTGGATAGACCACGTGAAAGGTACGCCCAGTTTACCACGTGAAGAAACTGGTCCAACTGCGCTTAGACATGTAGACAAAGCGATTCAAAGTAGTTTTGGTACTGTAAGATCAAGACCAAAATGATCACGTCCAGTTTACAGCATGGGGGTACACTGGCTGACTTGGTACAGAAACGATTTACTGTATAGACAATTAAAAGTACTTAAACAACATCTTCATTTTATTGTACAAGTTAAGATAACTGCATAAACGAATTTAAAATGTTTTAGCTGAATGTGAAGATAACGGCCATTTTACCACGTGGAGATCGAACATGCCAAACCAAGAATTAGAAAATAATCTACCAAATAATATATTTTTCTTTGTGTTGTCAATTTAGTAACTATCCATAAACTGAGATAAATAAATTGTGAGTATAATTGAGAATTAACTGAAACAAAAGTGTATTTAGCATGAACAATAATCAGTTACGTAAAAATGCTTTTGTTTTAGGTAGTGAACAGTTTTGAAACATTTATTTGCGTATTTCAAACGTAAACGTTGAAGCCATTTGCGTAAAATTCCAAATGAATGCGCACTTAACAAAGCACACCTTTTTTCGGCAATGGAACATTCCATTGGCGTTCTACGTCATCAATTATACACTTAATTGGCTTTCTATATGTGTTGAACCGAGTGTCAAAAACATATTGTTCGGCTTAGCGTTAATTGTTTTCTTGCATTTAATTGGTTTCTTGGATTGAATTTGCTTCCCAGCATTAAAATGGCTTTTTCTGAATATATAAAATGGGATCCCTAGCATTTAATTGGGTTCTCAGCATCAAATTGTCTTAACAACATTGTATTGGCTTCACAACTTCAAATTGTTTCTTCTGCATTGAATGGGCTTGAAAGTGCTTTTTTTTTCGCATGTCAAATTTGTGGCCTTGCATTGAATTGGCCTCTTGGCGTTTTGCTGGCTTGTCAGCTAATCCTTGCATTCATTTGTCGTCTTTGCACCTTATATAATTCAGAGCATTTTATTTGCTTTCGAAAGTAAAAATGTAGTTGTCTTTCGAGCATAACATTGCTTCCATTTTTAGTCTTACATCATAGATTCGATGACGCTTGTTGCCTTAGTGTCGGCGTCCATGTTCAATGACTTTGGAATTCAAGATTATGACGTCAAGGCTCGGCTTGATCAGCGATGAATATCATCATTGGGGTATAAATACCAGCTAGATTGATATCGAACAAATAACAAACCTATGAATCATTTCAATGTCAAAACACTAATTAGACATACACCTATGTGATAAATATCGGCTAGCAGCATTTTAGTGGATTCCCTGCACTCGATTGGCTTCCCATCCCATCCGAAAAATTATTTATAAATAAAACTTACAATTTTGAAATAATTCAAACTTGTTTTGCCTCACTGCACCTCTGATTTTGTTTTCGTTATATTAACTTCATTAACATATTGTTGGCTTTCCTACATTTTATGGCTTTTTCCCACATTTTGTGGGCTTCTTTACATATGCATGTTTTGACTTTTCGACATTTTATTGGGTTCCTGACATTTTTTTGGCTTTCTAACATTTTATTGTCTTTCTAACATTTTATTGTATTTCTAACATATTACTGGCTTTCTAACATTTTATTGTCTTTCTAACATTTTATTGTATTTCTAACATATTACTGGCTTTCTAACATTTCATTGGCTTTCTAACATTTTTTTGACTTTCTAACATTTTATTGGTTTTCTAACATTTTATTGGCTTTCTAACATTTTATTGGCTTTCTAACATTTTATTGGCTTTCTAACATTTTATTGGCTTTCCAACATTTTATTGGCTTTCTAACATTTTTTGGCTTTCTAACATTTTACTGGCTTGTTAACATTTGACTGGTTTCCTAATAATCACCTATAACGACTTTTTGAAAACATTCAGAACCAATGAGTCATATCTTGATTTCGAAATACAGCGATCTTTATAATGCTCACCTTCTAGCTTATCTAAACCCCGAAGTTTACCCCGAAGCAATTAGTTGTCATGGTAACGATGGAGTTGCAACAAAAGATTTTTAAGCCTCAAAACCCTCAGTCTCTCGAACATTGTGAAAAAACGATCAAATTCAAATCAACGAGCATACAGAGTACTCAAAATTGCAAAATATTTCAAACCTTTTTGGTGAGAGCTGGGTTTTTGGTGAGTAACTGAATGTAACGTGATGCGTTGCGTGATTTGAGTGTGATTGAATGTCACGCAACGACTTTGATATAAGTTTGTAACAAATCATTTGTTGTCATTGTTTGTCATTTAAACAAAAGGGGCTTACATCCAATGTTGTATGTTTGCATCTTGTGTTGCACGTTTGTGATTTATTATCTTTTAGCTTCTTCCTCTCACTTTTGTGTAATTGTACTTTTATTAATTGGATCCGTTTTTGATGAATCATTTGTAATTGAATACATTTATATTGACCTTTCACTTCTTTTGCTGATTTTTTGTCTCTTTTGATTTTGAAATGTAATTTATTTCTTATTCGGCATATTTCTTATTAATTATAAAGTAATTAATTGGATCCCTTTTTGGTGAAACATTTGTAATTGAATACATTTGTATTGCCCTGACACTTATTTTACTGCTTTCTGTTTTTTTTTTTTTTAATTTTATTTTTTATTTTGAAATGTAATTTGTTTTATTATTTAGCATATTTATTATTAATGATATAGTAATTAATTGGATCCCTTTTTGAAGAAACTTTTGTGATTGAATAAATTTTTATTCAGTAAGTGTCCTGTCACTTATTTTGCTGCTTTCTGTTTTTTTTTTATTTTATTTATTTTGAGATGCAATTTATTTCTTATTTGTTTTCTTTTAGCTTTTCGGCATATTTATTATTAATTATAAAGTAACTAATTGGATCCCTTTTTGATGAAACTTTTGTGATTGAATACATTTTTATAGCCCTTTTACTTCTTTTGCTGTTGTCTTTTTTTGATTTTGAAATGCATATTTTTTCTTATTTGTTTTCTTTTACCTTTTCGGCATATTTATTATTATCATAAAATATATTAATCCATTTATCAATTAATTCATCTATCCTGATACATCAAATAATCCATCCATCCATCCATCCATCCATTAATTAATTAATTTAATATGTATTTATTCATTTTAACCGACACGTTTCATCGACCTGTATTATATTAATTATTCAAACATCTATTCATTCATTCATTCATTCATCCGTTCACTCTTTCATCCATCCATTCGCTCATTCATCCATTAATTTATGATTTCATTAATTTATCAATTCATTCAAATACTCATTAATTTATTTATTCAATCGTCCATCCATGTATTATCAATTCATTAATTCATTTATCAATTTCTTTATTCATTTTCGAAATGATCTAAGCACTCGTTGATGTATTCATTCATAGTGATTAATTAATAACCCAGCCATCGTGATTCGTCTACCATCATCTATCAATTCATTTATTCTCTTTCCATACGATTTATTCATCTATTAATCCACTAATTTATTAACCTGAATCCAGCCATCGTTCATCATCATCTATCAATTCATTTATTCTCTTTCCATACGATTTATTCATCTATTAATCCACTTATTTATCAACCTGAATCCAGCCATCGTGCATCATCATCTATCAATTCATTTATTCACTTTCCATACGATTTATTCATCTATTAATCCACTAATTTATTAAATTGAATCCAGCCATCGTGCATCATCATCTATCAATTCATACGATTTATTCATCTATTGATCCACTAATTAATTCAACTATCCAGCCATCGTCCATCATCATCTATCAATTCATACGATTTATTAATCTATTGATCCACTAATTAATTCAACTATCCAGCCATCTTTAATCTCGCCAACCTTTTTCTTGACTTTGTTATTTTCTATTTTTGCTTTTGTATTTTTAGATATTATGTCATGAAAAACGTTTGTCATCAAATGCCATGATCTGGAGGTTTATATATATATATATGCTTCAAAAATACTTGATATTTTTAAAACCCTCTCCGATAACCAAATATAGCTAAAATAAATAGCGTTCACACAGTCTAAATATTATCATCCGTGTTGAGGCTTGTTATATTTCCGTTTCTCAACCGAGCGGATGGGTTTGGCCAGAACTTGTGGCTTTAAAAGGAAAGGTTTTTTTGAAGAAAAAGAACAATTGCGTTTTTATGGTAATATTAAGACGACAATAAACCTTTTGAATTTCGTTTTTATTTTGGCATTTAGTCATCTGTAAACAAACTGTCAATCTGTTTTTCATTGTTGTGCTCTTTATGAACTCTCTTATGTTTTTTTCTCCTCTCAGCTCTTTTTTTCCGTTTGAATCATCTTTTTTTTTCGTTCTTTCTTCGTTTCATTTCCTTCTTACAGTAGTCCTTTATACTGATGCAGTTGTTTGTTTTAGTTACGATAAAGTTGGCTCAATTCTTCCTTCCTTGCTAATTACTTACTGTCGTACTTACTTACGTACTTACTGACTTACTCACACACTTACTGACGGCTTTAATACGTACTTGTTACTTACTAATTACCTACTGCAATACTTACTTATTCATTTACATATTTAGTTAGTAAGTTAGTTAGTAAGTTACTTACTTACTTGACTTACTTATTTAGTTAGTTAGCTACTTACTTACTTACTTACTTACTTATTTACTTACTTGCTTACTAACTTACTTACTCACCTACCCCTTACTTACTTACTTACTTACTTACTTACTTACTTACTTACTTACTTACTTACTTACTTACTTACTTACTTGCTTACTTACTTACTTACTTACTTACTTACTTACTCACTTAGTAAGTTCCATCCATTCCCATCTCTCTCCTCCCCATTCATTCATCCAGCTCCTACCTCCATTCATAACAGTCATCATTAATGTGTGAATTAGCTTTTTTCACATTGATTGTCAGTCTGTTTCGCTTCAGTGACTGTTTACCCAAAATGAAATAGTTCGCATTGTTTCGTAATTGTTTATGCTTTACTATTTGAAAACATTCTTATTTCAAACAGAACCTACTTGAGATTGAAAAGCTTCGTCTCTCGCACCTTAACTTAACACTAAGTGTTCCCTTCTAGTTGTAGAATTATCCGATAGTTGTTAAGAGTAAATTTTGTTTGTGAATATAGAGTATTGTATACGAGTATATACAACGAGAGTCACCCAATTACAAGTCTGAGTCCAAGACAATAGAAAGCATAAATATTTTGTAGTTTATTTTTTTGCAGTGTGGTTATTAACAGTATTTCACTTCAGGGAGCCAATAATAAAGCTTCATTTTCATATTATCCGACCAGACAACCGAGGAATTTGATTTCTTTAATATATAAAGTATTTTTGAAAACTTAGTAATGAAGACATTTCTAAAGCTGATAGATAATTTTAATTTTGATAGTTTGTTTGAATGATTTAATTATTCAAAATAAGGTAAAATGGTATAATTTTGTGAATAAAGAAATCAAAGATTTCGAAACTAATCCAAGACATGTCAGTAGCTAGTCCCTCAGAATCCTTCAACGGATTACACCGGATGTGAATCGGTGTTTATGCAAATCACTCCGTTCTGTAACTTAGAATGACCAAATAAGGAAGCTAGCTCGCTCTACTAACCAATCAGCGTGCCGGCTGTTCTGACTCCAGCATTTATATTTCACAAATTGGCACGGCACTGCCCACAGTGAACATCGACTTGTGGTAAAAGTGACTGTGTTTTTTTCTCTTTTTTCTACCCTTTACTAAGGAATAACATGGCTGAAATTGACGGTAGAACAGGGAAGATTCCTGACGATGATTTAACTTTGTATCGACAAGCTTTTGACGAAGTAAGTAGACGGACAATGTATTCTGTAGTTTTGTTTTCCCATGGTGTTCCGTAGTTTACTTTATATGACCAACGTGTTGTAACTTTCAGTTCGACGCCGATAAAAGTGGCTTCATTGAAAATAAAGAGATAGAGACTTTACTGGATAACCTAGAGTTGAAAGTACCTGGCCACAAACTACGTACCCTCAAAGACGAATATGGCGAACAAATTGATTTTGAAGAATTTCAGGAGGTTGGTATACTACTATAATTATATAAACTGTCTTGCTCATTTATTTATTATTTTTTATTATTCTAAACATTTTAGCATTCTTTACTTTGATAGTGTTAGGGTAAGATTTAATTTTGTTTCTTCAACATTGCTTCGATTTTTAATCCTTCACTTCATGATATTAAGATATTAAAAATATACAACCGAAAGTAAAATTGGAAGTTTCAGCTTTTGTTGCGACAATTTCATTTTAAACTTTACATTGAAAATGTATTCTTTGTGAGTAAATTTGCGGTGAATTAAAATTGTAGCGTGCATTTTTAGCTTTTGCATACTCAAATATTCATTTGCCAACCAATTAGTCGCGTTTAGAAAACAAAAAATTATCTTATGTTTAATGGGAGAGTGAACTTAATTTTGATCCAGTGTTTTTTCTATTTTTGTGCTATTGTCTTTTAGGCTACATACGATTTGTCTAGCTATTCTCTTGCGATAGCTATCAAATTCAACTTTGAATGTCAATTTAGTATATTTAGGCTTATAGTACAAAAATTGTACACTATATCTGCTTGGCTTTTGTTTTGAATTGTTCATATTTTTGGTCTCGCATCATTGCTGATGTCCTTTTGATTAAATATTTCAATTTCGTACTGTTTTTGCTATTTGTCACACCCCATTTCTTGTTGAAACACATCTCTTTTACATCGCTCTTTATAAAGAAAAACTTACTTATTAAATTGTTTTGTTTTCCTCTTGAGAATTTCGTGTCTTGTTTATGTAGGTTTTTTTTTAGTTTTGTCGTCTTTTGTCGTCTTGGCTGAATCGTTTCACCTCTCTACAATTTCAAAGAGGTCAACATTTCTTGCAAAATATAATATTTCATATCTAAGATTTATATTCGTTCGATATTTAAAATGTTTTGATATAGCTATTAACTATTAATTTACTCCAAATTTATTGCTAAGTTTATAATTTATTCCTGGCAAATTTTAGTTCAATTGCATGGGTCCAGATTGTTTTGATAATTTTCCAGTATATGAACAACACAGATGCCAGCATTATACATATTTGTAAATTATTTTATTATATTGATATAGTTTTGAGCTCTATTCCAAAGTAGGAATCTCATTTTATTTTATGGATATAGTGTTTGTGCATATTCCACTGTAGCAATTTTATTCTATTTCATGGATATAGTGTTTGTACTCTATTCCACAGTAGCAATTTTATTCTATTTTATGGATATAAATGTTTGCACTCTATTCTACAGTAGCAGTTTCATTTTGTTTCATGGATATAGTGTTTGTGCTCTATTCCACAATAGAAGTTTGATGTGTCTGAAATAGAAGTCACTTTATATGGGAGATGGTCTCTTATGAGAGTGGCTGTTCAGATAGTCAACTGTAATTTTTATTTAGAGGTTATAAGTCTTTATCAAAATTTCCCGTTTTGTTTCTCATATAAACTCTGAAATAAATCTCTTGTAAGTGACCACTCTCATAAGCAACCACTCTTGTTAGCAACCACTATTTTACAACCGATTTCAGTGTTACGTGCATAGCTGGCTTTTCTAGCGTGTACATTCGACATGATCATTCGACAGTCTGACTCGACATGCTTGGTAACCACATGGTGGCTATCGATACTCTCTTTCCAGTAACCCCACGAAACTATAGTCTCTTATCTCGTCAATGTACAGTTCTGACTTTGTTAACACCATAGCTCGAAGAGTTCTGTTATCATTATCTACAACGTATGTTTGATCGTATGATTTAGACAATTAATAAATACAACTTCACTTGATCGCCAGGTGAAAGTGAACCTTTATTTCCATAAGATTGCATTTATAAATTGCAAAGATCCATATATGACATATATAGCTACAAAATGTCCAATAAACTTGAATGCAACTTGACTTTGAAAGGTTTGTGAGCATTTGAGCATTCTTGTTCTTCCTCTGCGGTTGACGATTGCTACATAGACAGTGGGAAGATATCTCGCCCGCACATTAGAAACGAAACATTTGCTTACAAATAAGGCCTGTGCTGTTTCATGAATCTAGGAGATAGCGATGATAAATCGCCCTCCATCGCAAATCTAACGACGACATTTTAACCATAGTTACATCAGTTTTCTTTACTGTGTCGCCATGTTGAATACAAATAACACTGTCTGGTTACCAAGCATGTCGAGTCAGACTGTCGAATGATCATGTCGAATGTACACGCTAAAAAACCGCCTATGCACGTAACACTGAAATCGGTTGTAATTTCCCGTTTTGTTTCTCATATTAACTCTGTAATAAATCTCTCGTGAGTGACCACTCTCGTAAGCGACCATCTCCCATAAGCGACCACTATTTCAATTTCCTGTTTTGTTTCCCATACATCTCTCTTAAGCGACCACTCTCGTGAGCGACCACAATTAACCACCTTTAGGATTCAAGTATTGGACTTTTTCATTGTTTTATCTCTCATTTGCAATCATCCTGAGTCATTAGACAGCTGACAAATTACCAATGGTTTCGCTTTCATGATTCTCTTGGTTTGGGCCTCCTGTGTTAAGGTTCTGGTTTTGGTTTCTGGTAAACCATCTCCTGTAAGCAACCACTTTCTTCTGGCCCGGGGCTGGTTGCTTATGAGAAAGTCAACTGTATAACACAATATGTCACTATGGCAATGAAACTTCTGCAGCTGGATAAACGCAAAAGCGTTTTCATTTACAGTGTTCAAATTTACCTTAGAGATTAAAATTGCCCTGGGACCCCACAGTTGCTCTGTGGTTTGTCCTTGTGGTGTAGTGGTGATATGTCAGACAAGAAAGCCTAAACCGTGGGGTTCAATTCCCGCCAAGGGCGTATGATATTTTCTCATGTATCTATAAATGCCAAACCAGTAATTAACTACAGATAGGGAGTGTATTACATAGAATTACATCATGAAACATTGAGGTGTAATACTATTATTATTGCATCATTTTTTTTGTTTTGTCAAATATTAATTTATTAATCTATGTATTTATTACATTACACAGATTATATTGCAGTACTCCAGTGCTCATGCAGGGACACAGTTCCGCGATTTCCTCTCAAGGAGAGAAGTTGAGCATATTGGAGGAACTTCTGAGGGCTCCGCAGAAGGTACAACACACTCATATGCAGATGCTGAGACAGCTGCCTTTGCTGACTGGATTAATACTCAGCTAGACGGTGACGAGGAGCTTAAAAATGGTGGATATATACCTATCGACTCTTCCAACAACTACAGACAGTTGTTTCAGAAAGCTAAAGATGGTATTCTTTTGTGGTGAGTAGAATGTGGTTAATATAACGTGGTGTTTATGTAACAGATGTTAGCATATTCTCAATAAGCTAAATATCATTGTATGGACCCGATTCTCTTATGGTTTGATAGCAAGATAAGTTCAAACGCATTGACACAGATGATCAATTTTTAAGTCAAACACTGCAGTCATATGTTTCAAGATCATGATGGCCAGGGCTAGTATGTAATACAATGGCTGCTTTCCATCATTTTCCAATTCCCATTATTTTTCTATTTAGTCAATTACAATTTTATTGTTTTTGCATTTTTTCAGCCAGCATTTTCTGCCATGTTCCAACATTTCTTTTGTATTCCATTTTACGTTAATTTTTCCTTTTTCACACAAATGTTTATTCCCATTCTTGAGGCCACTTCTTCACTCATTTTCATTCAGTTATTCATTCTCACTCATTTAATTATTCCCATTTTATGCCTGCCTGTTCAATCTCATTTTCTATCTATTTACTCACCTCCATTTTCCCATTCATTTACCACTCCCATTTCCCATTCATTTACTCACTCATATTTCCCATTCATTTTCTCCCTCCAATTTCCCATTCATTTTCTCCCTCCAATTTCCCATTCATTTTCTCCCTCCAATTTCCCATTCATTTTCTCACTCCAATTTCCCATTCATTTTCTCACTCCAATTCCCCATTCATTTTCTCACTCCCATTTCCCATTCATTTATGCATTTAGCAAGATGATCAATGCTACTGTACCCAACACTATTGACATGCGTGCCGTCAACACAAAGAACCTTAAAGTGTTCACTATTCACGAGAACCAAACACTTGTCATTAACTCAGCATCATCAATTGGTTGTCATATCACTAACATTGGAGCCGAGGATCTGGCAAATGGCAAACCACACTTGGTACTTGGACTGCTATGGCAAGTCATTAGGGTAAGGGAAATTTGTCTTCCTGGAATTGAGGAAGGGTCCAAGAACAAGTGTAGAAATATAGATCTAATGTACCTTTCCCCAATTCGCTTGGATGATCACAAAACAGTGGTTTGAGATTGACTTTGATCAATAAAAGAATCAAGACCTTGACTTGGACCGAGCGAATTGGGGAAATGTCTATTAACAAACAATGAAAGAACACACTAAAATTATGAAGTTTACCAAGTTTAAAAATTATTGGGCAAATACTAACTGATTTTATGGGCTTTAAGCAAATCATAAATATAAGAGAGAATGTATGGTTTTTGGGGACGCTACATTCTCTCTTATGTTTGCAACTTTTAGAAACTTGCCACTCAGTAAGTATTTATCCAAAGATGATGATGGTTTTGTTAATGATAGAAGTAATAATGATGATAATAACTTTCCAAAAAAAATTATTTCTGCTTGCTCTTTCTGATGGTGGTGCTTTTTTAAGATTAGGTATTTATTTTTGAAAGTCAATTGGAATTCGGTCAATATATGCAATGCGTATGTTGATATTTCTATAAAAATAGAAATAAATAAATCACTTTTGGACACGTGTGCCCTTAACTAAATAAGAAGACTCAGACACACACTCACTACCTCTATGTTAATTATTTTGCACACGACTCTGCTCACATATTCATTTTTGCGGTGGAAGGAAAATTGAATAACTTGGAGAAATACCCTCATGGCATAGGAGAGAAGAACACATCAAACAAACTCAACTCGCGTATAATCCATGCCAAGCCGGGATTTGAACCTGGACCACAGCGGTGAGAGACCAGTGCTCTCACCGCTAGGCCACCCACAATGTGTTCCCATGCGGTGAGTTGAACCCGAGCCACCTTGGTGAAAGCCAGGAATCCTAACCGCTATCTCTTTTCAGATTGGATTGTTCTCCAAGATCAGTCTAACAGATATCCCTGGTTTAACACGCCTGTTAAGAGAAGGAGAAGACCCAAGCATCCTGCACAAAATGAGTCCCGAGGAACTGCTACTTCGCTGGGTCAATTATCATCTTGAACAATCCGGTTCAGAACGACGAATCCATAACTTTAGCGACAACATCTCGGTATGATAATGAAAGAGATTTCAGCAGTAATATTAACATTACGAGAGGTCGAACTGTATTGGATATACATCGAATTGAAGAACAGACATTGTAAATCTTATACTGATCAGATGCAAATATTGTATATTACTTATGAAAGTCCAATGTTAGTTCTTTCATATTTTACTAAAATTATTAAGGTAAAAGTAAATCTGGTCAAGAAAATTGCAAATCAGGACGATTTTGTATCTAAAATACTACCTTTGCATGGAAGTGGAATGTTCATGATTCCTATAATGAGCAAGTATAAGACATAAAGGATATATGTATGGTACTAATTAACATATTTGTTTTTTTTTTTAGGATTCTGAGGCATACAGTATACTCTTACACCGAATCGCTCCTCCTGGCACTGGCGTGGAAAGCCCGGTCACTTACAACTCTGTAAGTATCTCTACCAGCTTCATGCAACTTTTTTTTTTTGTACTTACACATACACACTACCTGTGAATTGTTAATTGAATTTTACTAACGTTTTTTGTAGGTTCAAGGAGATATAAAGAGAGCTGATAAAGTTCTTAGAAATGCCGACAAAATTGGCTGCAGAAAGTTTGTGAGACCCAAGGTAAGTTTATTATGTATTTCAACTTCATGAGGATAGTCGAACCGTGAACACTTTGAGTTGTTGCTTTTTTTAACCCACATCCCATGAGCGAATAGATCAGAAATAAAAATAAAGATGTTTTTCCCTCTCATTTTGACTCATCATATTTGTGTTGTTTTATTCTGTTTGCAGGATATTGCAGAAGGCAACCCCAAGCTCAACTTGGCCTTCGTTGCAAATCTTTTCAATACATATCCATGTCTACCCCCTGATGATGAAGCTGAAGTCGTCTTGGATGAAAATATGTACAGAGAAGAAACCCGCGAAGAAACAAGTAAGATGACGATGGTGACTATGATGATGGTGATGGTGGTGACTATGATAATGATGGTGATGGTGATGACTATGATGAAGATCATGGGTGGTGGTGACTATGATGATGATGGTGATGGTGGTGACTATGATGATGATGATGATGATGATAACAGCAATGGTGATAATGATGGTGATGATAATGATGGTGATGATGATGATGGTGATGGTGGTGACTATGATGATGATGATGATGGTGGTGATGATGATAACAGCAATGGTGATAATGATGGTGATGATAATGATGGTGATGGTGATGTTGGTGACTATGGTGATGATAATGATGGTGGTGATGATGATAACAGCAATGGTGATAATGATGGTGATGATAATGATGGTGATGATAATGATGGTGATGATGATGATGGTGACTATGATGATGATAAATGTATGTTGGTCTGATACGCATACTCAGACACGGTCAATATGATGATGATGATGATGGTGATGATGATGATGATGGTGGTGATGAACGTCATGGTGATGGTGGTGATGATGATAACAGCAATGATGATAATGATGATGGTGACTATGATGATGATGGTGACTATGATGATGATGATGGTGATGAGGGTGACAATGATGATGGTGATGGTGACTGATGGTGACTGATGGTGACTGATGATGATGATGATGGTGGTGGTGATAGCAATGCTGCTGATGTCAGATGATGATAATTATAAATGATGATGTTAATATGATCATATTAATGATGGTATAATTGATAATGATGGTTATCTTTCTTCAGCGTACAGAAACTGGATGAACAGTCTTGGTGTCAACCCTTTTGTCACTTGGTTATACACTGATCTCTATGATGGACATGTCTTGTTCCAAGTAAGTCACTTCTGTACTCAATAAACCATTAATCATCATTTCTATCCATTCATTCATTCACTATTCACCAATCCATCCATTCATTCAATCATTCATCCATCTGTTCATCCATCAATCAATTCATTAATTAATTCATCAATCAATTCATGTATCATTCATTCATTCATTCATTCATTCATTCATTCATCAATCAATTAATTAATTCGATCATCCATTCATCAATCAATTCAGGCATTCATTCATCCATTCATCAATCAATTCATTCATCCATTCATTCATCAATCAATTCATTCATTCATCCATTTATTCATCCATCCATCAATCCATTCATTCATCCATTCATTCATCAATCAATCAATTCATTCATTTATCCATTTATTCATCCATCCATCCATTCATTCATCCATCCATCCATTCATCAATCCATCCATCCATTTATCAATCCATCCATTCATTCATTCATCAATCCATCCATCCATCAATCCATCCATCCATTTATTCATCCATCCATTCATCAATCCATCCATCCATTCATCCATCCATTCATTCATCCATCCATCCATCCATCCATTCATCAATCCATCCATCCATTCATCAATCCATCCATTCATTCATTCATTCATCCATTTATCATCTAATACCATATTTTTCTATCCTAGTTGTATGATGCTATTCAGCCAGGTATTGTCAAATGGGATAAGGTAGCCTCTAAAGAAGCCTGCGCCAAGATGGGTGGTAACATGAAGCGAATAGAGAACTGTAACTATGCCGTCGAAATTGGCAGGAATGAACCCATGAAATTCTCGCTTGTTGCTATTGGTGGAGTTGACTTGAATACTGGAAATGAAGTCTTGACAATGGGTAAGAGAACTGTCCAGTGGGGGGTTGTGTAACACAGCGGTCAAAGGACCATGCATAATGTAGATTATTTAATTGTAAGTTATATCATTCTTAGTACATTCAAAACAATATGCAAACTAGTACAGTATGCAGAGCAAATATCGCTGTACATTTATTTTTTATTTCTAATTGTAATGAGACCCACAATGCCCTTTGGTCTTGGAATGCACTATTCAGTATTCAACAATTTTTGAAATAGCTGTATTTTGCTTTGGACATGGACATATGGGGTACAATCTAGAAATTGCATTATACTTGAGTATGTTTTAATGTATTCAACATTTTTTGAAATAGCTGTATTTTGCTTTGGACATGGACATATGGGGTACAATCTAGAAATTGCATTATACTTGAGTATGTTTTAATGTATTCAACATTTTTTGAAATAGCTGTATTTTGCTTTGGACATGGACATATGGGGTACAATCTAGAAATTGCATTATACTTGAGTATGTTTTAATGTACCTTACTATTATTGTAGCTCTTGTTTGGCAAATGATGAGGGCTTACACTATCTCAATCCTGACCAAACTTGCACCTGAAGGCAGCCCAGCTCTCAAAGACAATGATATTAGAGACTGGGTCAATGAACAGGTATAGATATATTGTATTATGTATTCTATTTTCATAATTATTAATATAGATGGCAAGTTATAACCATCATTGTCATCATCATTGTTCCATCATTGTCATCATCATTGTTCCATCATTGTCATCATCATTGTTCCATCATTGTCATCATCATTTATCATCATCATTTATCATCATGACATTCATCATTATCATCATCCTCACTACTATTATCATCATAAAAAATATCGTCATTAGTCATCAACATCATTATCTTTATTAATATCAGTATAGCATTGCTGTCATCATCATTATTATAATCTTTTATCATCACCATCAACATCATCACCATCATCATCACCATTATCATCATCATCATCATCATCATTATCACCATCATCACCATTATCGGCATCATCATCACTATTATCATCACCACCTTCATCATCATCATTAACATCATTATCACCATCATCACCATTATCATCATTATCACCATCATCACCATTATCATCACCATTATCATCACCATTATCACCATCATCATCATCACCATTATCAGCATCATCATCATTATTATCATCACCACCTTCATCATTATCACCACCATCATCATCATCATCATCATCATCATCATCATCATCACCATCATCATTATTATCAGCATCAATCATCTTCATCATTATTTTGTAATCATATTAACTATATGATATTCTTTCTTCTTTCAGCTTACCAAAGGAAAGAAAGAAAACAAAATCACTAGTTTTAGAGACCCTAGTATCTGTACTAGTCTAGCTGTAATTGATCTTATTGACTGTATCACACCTAAAGTAGTTAATTACAACCTTGTTACAGCTGCAGAGACTGATGAGGTGGGCTTGATCATTCATTGTTTCATTCAATTATCATTTATCCATTCATTCATTTTCCATCCATTAATTCATTTATTTTTCCGTCCGTCCATTCATTCATTTTCCATCCATTAATTCATTTTCCATCCATTAATTCATTTTCCATCCATTATTTCATTTATTTTTCCATCCATTAATTCATTCGTTTTTCCATCCATTAATTCATTCATTTTTCCGTCCATCCATTCATTCATTTTCCCGTCCGTCCATTCATTCATTTTCCCGTCCATTCTTGTTTCCGTCCATTCATTCTTTTTTCCGTCCATTTATTCATTTTTCCATTCATTCATTTATTTTTCCGTCCGTCCATTCATTCATTTTTCCGTCCATTCATTCATTTTTCATTTACTGAATTCATCTTTCTCACATCTCGGCTATTCCATTACTTTTCCAGGATAAGTTGGCAAATGCCAGGTATGCCCTTACCATTGCCAGGAAGATTGGTGCGCAGATCTATGCCTTACCAGAAGACCTTGTTGAAGTCAAACCCAAGATGGTTCTGACAGTGTTTGCTTGCCTGATGGCCTGTGCTTACAAAATGAAAAATGAAAAAGATGCAAAAAGAAAAAGCAAGCACTGATTGCTAGGGACACAAATTATGATAACATTTTAAAAGTTGTGCTGATCTGGTTGAATGTCAAATTAAGCTGGTTAGGATTGTAAATACCTGTTTATTCTTGTCAAACACGTTTTTTTTGCAAAACAGGTTTTTCTTGTAAAAGTGGTTTTAAGATTTGTGCTGGTTAAATGTTTCAAATTAAACTGGATAAAGAAACCTGTTAAACTAGTTTTTTGTTGGACATGTTTTTCTTGTTTAACAAGTTTTACAATTGTTGCTGGTCAGGTAAATCTGGTTCTTCAAATTTAACAGGCTTATACCTGTTAAAGAAGTGTTTTTTTCTGGTTAAGCAAGTTTTGTGCCTGACAAATTTGATTTTAATTAAGCAATGCTGATCATTTCTATTTTCTTTGGGAAACCTGCTCTAAAAAAATAAACAAATAAATAAATGTCCTGCCAGCCAATAATATTTCAAAATACAATAAGTCGTTCGTGAGGAGAATTTTGATATTATTCACATTACTGATAAATCAATAATGGTATTATAGGTAGATTAGTTTCTAATTAACCATAAACATTTCAATATTTCATTCATTACTAATGTAATTGACCTGCTTTTAGGAAAATTACTGTAATTGCCCAGGCTATAAGTGTTAATGTGTACGTAAAATAAGCATATATTTTCATGGTTTTTCTGACAAAGTTTATAAGTAAGGATATAATAGATGGAAAACAACCGTTATTTGTTAGATTAGTAAAATAATAAATCATTTTTGAGAATATCGAAGTTGTTAGTTTCTTGTCTTCTCTACGGTTCTTATTGCCTTCTTTCCTTTTTTTTATTCAACTTGCTGTGATTGTTTTCTTCTTGCCACCTTGCTTGCTTCGTTCCCTCCCTCCTTCCTCTTTCCTTGCTTTTCTTTTCTTCCCTCCTTCCTTCCTTTTCTTTCATTACCTCCTCTTTCCTTCCCTCTTTTCTTTTTTTCTTTTCTTCCCTCCTTTTCTTTCCTACTCTCCTCTTTTCTAACTTTCCTTTCCTCCTCTTTCCTTCCCTCTTCTTTCCTTCCTTCTATCCTACCTACCTACCTCCCTACTTACTTGCTTCCATCCGTTCTTATTTCCATGTTTCCTTTCTTCCCCTGACCTTCCTTCGCTCATTCCTTCCATCCTCTCTTTCTTCCATCCTTCCTCACTCCTTTCCTTCCTTCTGTAATTCCTTTCATTATTCCATCCATTTTTCCTTCCTTCCCGTCTTCCATACTTCTCTCCTTCCTCCTTCCTTCCAAACTGTGCTTCCTCAACCTTCCGTTGCCTCCTTCCCACTTCATTCGTTTCCTCACAACTCTCATTGCTCCCTCCTTCTCTCTCTCCCCCGCTATCCTTACTTGTCTTCCTTCATTTTCCCAACTTTATCTTCCCATCTTCCCTTCACTGTCTTAAAGTTTTCAGTGTCAAACTTTGGTTTAATGCATATTTTGTTTATAGGGGAAGAGAGATGGATAAAGGGCTCGAAGCAAGTCTGACATTAATGACGCCACTAGTAAAAGTCGACAAGCAATTAAAACGTTCAGTAATCTTGGCTTGTTTTCTTAAATCTTAAACTATGAGTATTTCAATTGAGGGCACCCAAACAAATATTAATATTGATATTTAAAGTAACTCGGCTTTTTTCAATTGAACTAAAAAATTGAGGTTAATATTTCTATTTTCATTGAATATATTTTTTAGGTTTTATGAATAATTTACTTACTCAATTACTTACTTACTTAATAATAATAATAATAATAATAATAATAATAATAATAATAATAATAATAATAATAATAATAATAATAATAATAATAATAATAATAATAATAATAATAATAATAATAATAATAATAATATTCTATTGCTTGCAACACAGTATGTTGCTGTAGCTACTTTTGATACAAATTGACTAAAGTTTTATAATTCCTTTCATTACTTCTTCTGCAATCAATGACGTCTGAAATATGCATGAGCAGTCAAGTCTGTCCTTGGACGTCATCGTTAAAAAATTTATTTTTGGTAAACACTCGATTGGCCTCCAAATACTCGATTATTAATATTGGCCTCCAAACACTTGATTGGCCTCCAAACACTCGATTGGCCTCCAAGCACTCGATTGGCCTCCAAGCACTCGACTGGCTTCCAAGACAGTTCATTGGCTTCCAAGACACTTGATTAGCTTCCCAAATATTGTAGACATTTCGTGACAGGAGGAGAAGGTTGCGTGACATGTGTTATGACGTCATGGATTCTAATGGTTGCATTCTAATGTTTTAGATTGATTTAAAGTTATTTCAATTCCATGTATCAATTTATCAAGGCTCAAATGGTAACATTTAGATGATTCCATAACACCCTCAAAATATGATTGCGTGAAAACATTTTTTCGATCGTTCGATCGTAAATTGAATTATTTGCCAGCGTCCAATTAAAAGTCATATGGTCGTTTTATGAAAGCATTTGTATTCATAATAAGAGTTTTAGCTGATCTTGCTTAGTTTTGTCTTCAGTTTTCACCACACAGTTTGAATAAGTCATCTTATACCTTCTAAAACTTTGTAGGAGAGAAGAAGAATTTCTATGTAAAAGCTACAACAATTATTACTGCAAAAAATATAAAAAATTTTCTTCGTCTGTTTTATGTTTTTATATATATTTATTAATTTATATATATATTATAATTTTATACCGGCTTCGCTTTCAATCAACATCGTATTCAGTAAAATATATTTTTTTCGTTTTACATATTACTTAATCCTATTTTTGTGAAAAGGTGTTTTTATTATTGACATAAATTGGTATGGATTTAGATTTTTTCACATATATATTGATGAAAATAAAACAAACTAACTATTATCATAGTATGATTATTATTCCTATTTTTGTGAAAAGGAAGGGTTTTTTATTGACATACATCGATATGGATTTAGATTTTTTCACATATATATTACTTGATGAAAATAAAACAAACTAACTATTATCATAGTATGATTATTAAACTCTACAAATTGTAACTCATTTGAAAATTAATTCTAGAAGGTAAAGGAAGTAAATAATAGAAGAATTAAATAATTATAATAATTATAATATTTAATGGGGAAACCTACTCGAAAAGTCGATTTTCAGAAGATCCCTAAAATTTCCAGCAAAAACCCAATATTTTTTTATTTCAAATAAGTCTAATTTACAGCTGTGTAATTGTGAATGGTGGGCCATAAGACGAGGCAGTCAAAACCGGCTAGCTTCGCTCATTCATTTATTCAGTTTATTAATAAGCGCAAAAAAAAAAAAATGTTGCAAAACGCAGAAACTACAATTAAAATAAACGCAGGATATCCAATATTCTCAAAATTAAAAGCCACAATTTGTATTCTTCTTTCACACGGCCACTGTCAAAATCTGTTGTCATGAATTATGTTAATTAACACAGGATCTTAACTTCGATATTACCGAATATGGTCTTGGGTGTGTCATAAGCCAATCAACACCGAGATATCATGCAGCGTCCGTAGATACAACAAATGGTGAGGGGAACAATACTCAACCAAACTATTGTGAAACACCGGTGAGAATTTTCACAAAGTTGAACTCTCTCTCTCTCTCTCTCTCTATTTCTCTTCCTTTAAAACTCTGATCTACAATGGCCGACAATTCGGGAACAAGGAAAATCCGAGAGGAAGATCTAAAAGAATATAGAGAAGCTTTTGATTACGTAAGTTTGTGTTAAGTACTTTTGCAAAAAAAAAAAAACTTTGTCTAAGTTTTGGGTTTCATATTTAATATCATACATGTGAACTTATTCATCATGTCGATCATCATGACTTAGGAATAATTTAGAATTTTATTTAGAATTGGGCTTGAGGTTTTTCGCAAAGCTTTTACCCCTGAAATTTATTATTTAGGTTTGATGTAGTATAGCTTACATTTTATATTTCATCATTTTATATCTTTCGTTTAAAGATAATTTTCAATATTTAAACCTGGTTTCCCTATAATCGCTATACGATCGCTGAGATCGCCGGGATCGTTGTGATGGTGCTTTCGTTTTTGTGAAATAATAAAAATATTACTGCTGGCTGAAAGTTGAGGGTTAAATTCGACGAAATATATCGAAATATGTCGAGTTTGTTTAATCACCAAGAACTCTGACCTATATTCTGATGGTCAAACATAATTTTCGGGGATCGTATATGGAAACCTTATTCATTGTCAATACGAGTCTGAAATGATTTTTTTATTCCTTTCCGGCAAAGTTTTAAAAACAAATTGTTAATAACTTTCAGTCCTTTTTATCATTCTATTTATTTCGTTTGGACACTTTCATGTATTTATTTGAAACCAACTTATACTAAATACCGGTAAAAAAAAGTTTCAACACTTTATTTTAAACTTGACATTTGAAGTTACTCAACATTTTTTCAATGGAGTTTGAAAAACTGAGGTTAATATTTGTATTTTTATTGAATACATTTCTAATTTCTTTTAGGTTTTTTGAATAACTTACATATCATGGCTTGGAAAAAAAATCTTATCCGTATTATTCGTATTTATTTTTTGAATGTTTGAAGATGTTTGTATCATTATTATTAAAATAATAATAATAATATTTTTCTTAGTGCCTATCCATGCCTGTCCTAGGTGGTTGAAATTACAATTAAAATAATTAGGACAGGGTGTCCAGGGGGTAATGCGTGACGCTAAAATTAATGTCAGATTCGTGAAAATCACAAAATCCAGTGTGTAATAGATCAGTTTCATGTTATCCTGCACCGCTGTACAATTTAACGAAAGGCGCATTTGCACTAGACTGCGAACAGTCCCTTCTTTTCCCTCCAGATTCCGAGGAAAACGAGAGAAAAATGAGCATTTAAATAAAACACGGACGAGCGGGGATTGGGGGCGAAAAGGGGGGGGGAGGAGCGATTGCCCCCAATCCCCACTCGCTTTATAAAGTTAAAATTTTCTGAATCCGGAGGGAAAAGTATAGACTGCTCGCAGTCTACATTTGCACAGGGATAGCATAATTCAGAGTAAATTCAAATGTGTTCACTATTGTTAAGCGCTAACATTTTTTTCGCGCTTGGCTTGGGATTTATGAATATTTTGACAACAAATCGAGGCTTAGCCTGTGCAAATGCGTCTTTTGTCAAATAGTACAGCGGTGATAGATAACGTGAAACTTGAATATTCATTAAAGTTAGAGTGGTTTTCATTAACCCGTGAAACAAAGTGTACTAATTAAAGCCCGGTAATTGTCAAATGACAACAAAACAACACAATGGAATTAAGGTGTATGAAAAAGTGATGCACTAAAGTGTATTTCACGGGTTAATGAAAACCACTCTAATATTTTGTAATAATTCGTGAGTTTGGAGAATTGTGCATGATACGTAAATATCAGAAATAGCGGTGCGTGATGCCAAACACAGCCCCCCTCCTTGGTCACCCTGTGGGATAGCTAGGCCTTTTCAAAAGATACGTTTTATTAAGCTGTGATTTGAAAACATTCAGAGTTTCGCAACACCGGGTATTAGCAGGCAAGCTGTTCCAAAGTTTAGGAGCACTAACGGAATAGGATCTCGAACCATATAACCTCAGATTACAGTTTACGAAATTGAGTCTAATAATAATAATAAATTCGAATATTTTGAAACAGGATGACCCATCAGTGTAAAGAAACACTGTTGTCAAAGGGGTCCTGTGTAGAAGATGACCGGAGAGCTCTTGGAGCACAGTAGCGTGCTATTAGCATTCGATGAATAAACGGGTAAAATGATTTTATTTAACAATCGAAGATAAGGTAGAAATACCGTGTTTTCGAAGACCACACAGCTAATTACTCGGTTGATAGACAATGATAGACTTTGAAAGGGTTCCTTTGTTATGCAACAATCTTGGTAACTTATAATAACAAATTTCAAATTACTGATCATTTATCAAACACCGACGCAGCCTATACTAGTTTACTCGCTAGTTTCTATTTCTACTTTTTTACGGAGTTACAAATTTCATTATATTACCTATCGTTTATATCAAAGACCGACGCAGCCTATACGAGTTTACTTGCTAGTTTCTATTTCTATTTTTTACGGTGTTACAAATTTCAATTCATTCTATTACCTATCGTTTATATCAAACATTGACGCAGCCTATACTAGTTTACTCGCTAGTTTCAGTTTCTAGCTTCTAGGTGTATCACTTTTATTGAAATAGGTGTAATTATAATTACCTACTTACTTACTTACTCACTTATTCCTTGATTCCTTCATTTATGACCAATTTTACTGTGAGACTCGCCGTACCGTAGTCACTTACAAAAACGTTTGATGAATTTTTGACATTATTTTGAATTTTTTTCATCTCAATCGGACCAATTACAGACATCAAAGTTTCTAAAGTCTCCGCCTGTCGATATAAACTCCGCCTGTCGATATAAAACTAGCTTGTACCTGATTGGTCCGATTGAGAAGGAAAAATGTCAAAATAATGTCAAAAATTCATCAAAAATTTTTATAAGTGACTACGGTACGGCGAGTCGCACAGTAAAATTTATAGTAGCTTTAGCACTTAAATTATGCTATTTTCAGTCCGATGACACCCATCCATCCATCCATCCATGCATCCATTCACTTATTTACTAATATATTTATTTTGAATTCTTCACAGTTCGATAAAGATAATAGCGGTTTCATCGAGAAGCTTGAACTGGACTTACTACTTGAGAAGCTTAACATTGCTATACCACAATACAAGCTGAAAACACTAAAAAGAGATTATGGGGACACAATTGACTTCGAGGAATTCCAAGATGTAAGTCAAATTGTAAATAAAGAACGAACGAGCGAACGAACGAACGAACGAACGAACGAACGAACGAACGAACGAACGAACGAACGAACGAACGAACGAACGAACGAACGAACGAACGAACGAACGAACGAACGAACGAACGAACGAACGAACGAACGAACGAACGAACGAACGAACGAACGAACGAACGAACGCACGCACGCACGCACGCACGCACGCACGCACGACGAACGAACAAACGAATGATTGAACGAGCGAACGAACGAATGATTGAACGAACGAACGAACAGACGAACGAACGAACGAACGAACGAACGGCTTGAGGTTGTGTGGGTTGTGTAGGACATTATTTTCAGATTTTTTTGTTGTGCACGATATTTTTTTCAAGGTTTAGGCTGTCGTCGATAATTTTTTCCAGCAAGCAAATCCCTCCCCCCGCCCACACACACACCCACAACCCCCGAGCCCCCAACTCCCCCCTCCCAATTCCCCCCTGCCCAAACCCATCAATTGGTCTGTTAGTCCCTACCTTATGAGTTTTTGTTGTTTATGTGAACAGATTGTTGGAAAACATTCCAATGCTCAGGCAGGATTAGAGTTTCTTAACATGTTGTCCAAAAGACCCGTCGAACACACTGGAGGATCATCAAAGGTCTCTGCTCAAGGGACAACCCACTCGTACTCCAAGAGCGAAGCGACAGCCTTTGCTGACTGGATTAACTATCAACTAGAGGAGGACAAAGACCTTGCCAAGAATGGGTACATCCCTCTTGACGTCTCGAGTGATACTGATGTGTTGTTTAGGAAAGTCAAGAGTGGCGTGCTTTTATGGTAGGTTGATTTCATTCATTCTTTTTCCTTCTTCCTTGTAACTCGCTTGTCCGTTCTTTTATTGATTCACTAATTCCATTGACAATTGATCAATTAATTTTTTTTCTAGCGCCGCAATTACCCCTATTTAATTTAAGACATTTAGGGACCGGACACCCCCTAACACCTTAAGAGCCCTTCATTTGCAATTGGGACCCCCTGAATAATTACTGGATCCGCCCCCGTTGCGCATGATAGATATTAAATTATTACTATTACTATTATCTAAATCAATTTTCCAACAATGTTGCTTATATTTCATTTCTCTTTCATCCAGCAAACTGATCAATGCTACTGTGGAGAACACCATTGATGACCGTGTTATCAACATGAAGCCAGATACGACATTCTCTAAGCATGAGAACCAGACCCTGGCCATCAATTCTGCTATATCGATTGGCTGTAGAGTGGTCAATATTGGGCCCGAGGACCTCTCTAGTGGAAAACCACACTTGGTACTTGGACTAATGTGGCAGATAATCAGGGTGAGCATGTAATAATGATGGTGATGATGATTTTAGTGATGATGGTGAAGATGGTAATGATGGTGATGATAATGGTGATGGTGATGATGATGATAATGGTGATGCGGTGAAGAAGATGATGATGGTAATGATGAAAGATGAAGATGATAATAGTAATAATGATGACGATGGTTTTAGTGACGATGATGGTGTTGGTGTTGGTGTTGGTGATGATAATGATGGTAATGATGATGATGTTGGTAATGATGATGGTGATGGTGAAGATGATCATACTAATAATAATGATGGTGTTGTTGATGATGATGATTTTAGTGATGATGATGGTTATGATGATGACGGCCATGTTGATTATGCTGATGATAATAATAATAATAATGATAATATTGATAATGGTGATAATAATAATAATAATAATAATAATAATAATAATAATAATAATAATAATAATAATAATAATAATAATAATAATAATAATAATAATAATAATAATAATGATGATGATGATGGTTTTGATGATGACGGCCATGGTGATTATGATGATGATAAAATGCTGATGCTACTGATCTAATGCAAATGCTCATAATGGATAACGAGAACAATATTGGAACAGTTATCTTATGACTGTGAAAAGTTCAGTGTCGTGTGTACACCTTGCAGCAACCGTGGATGCTTCTAGCATTTCTGACGTACCTTGCCATGCCGACTGCATTCGTGCCGTGAGCCTTTCACAGTCACACGATATGTGCTCTATCACAACAGGTAGCCCAAGCTTGGTTTTTGAGGTTAAAATTATATTAAGGAGAGGGTAATTTATGAAAAACTCGTTACAAACATCACAAACGTCGACGCACAAATACACTCTTTGTAAGAAATGGAAGTTTTATTAAATTATTTCTTTAAAAAAATATTGTATTCAAAAACCTCAAAAAACAAGCTTGGGCTACCTGTGCTAGCATAACGTTCACACATTATTGACTTTGTCCAGATTGGCCTGTTCTCTCATATCACAATATCTGAAGTACCTGGTCTACGTACACTGATCGATGAGGGTACAACAGAGGAAAAAGACAACGCACTTCGTAAGCTGAGTCCAGAAGAACTGTTAATCATCTGGGTCAACCATCACCTTAAAAAAGCTGCTTCACCAAGGCGTATCTCAAACTTTGGGGAAGACGTCGAGGTAAAAAGCTATTCCAGTGAAAACGAACGAACGAACGAACGAACGAACGAACGAGCAGACGAACAAACGAACGAACGAGCAGACGAACGAACGAACGAACGAACGAACGAACGAACGAACGGACGAACGAACGAACGAATAAACAAATGAATAAACTAACGAATGAACAAACGAAGAATAAACAAACACAAACAAACAAACAAACAAACAAACAAACACCAAACAAAATAAGTAAAGAAACTGATAAAACTACAAGAGACAAACTTATTTTTAAAATCCACTATATTCAATATCCATGATAAAAAACATTCATTCTTGATTTCCTTTCTTAATTAATATTTGTCTTGTAGGATTCTGAGGTTTACAGCGTGTTGTTAGCTCGTCTTGCTGGGATGTCTGATATCACAATCAAGCAAACAAGCCATGTAAGTAGCATTCGTTCAAAATCTTTACCTTCAAGAAATCAGCTTACGTTACTCAGATGTGTTTTTTTTTATTACCCCTATCCCCGATGAGCATCCCGCTCTTTAATGTATGATAGTCCCTCACCCCACACCCCCATACCCGATACCCGCCCTTTCATGCATGATAGTCCCTCACCCCACACCCCCATACCCGATCCCCGCCCTTTCATGTATGATAGCCCCTCACCCCTCACCCCCATACCCGATCCCCGCCCTTTCATGTATGATAGCCCCTCACCCCTCACCCCCATACCCGATACCCGCCCTTTCATGTATGATAGTCCCTCACCCCTCACCCCCATACCCGATCCCCGCCCTTTCATGTATGATAGCCCCTCACCCCTCACCCCCATACCCGATCCCCGCCCTTTCATGTATGATAGTCCCTCACCCCACACCCCCATACCCGATCCCCGCCCTTTCATGTATGATAGTCCCTCACCCCTCACCCCCATACCCGATCCCCGCCCTTTCATGTATGATAGTCCCTCACCCCACACCCCCATACCCGATCCCCGCCCTTTCATGTATGATAGTCCCTCACCCCACACCCCCATACCCGATACCCGCCCTTTCATGTATGATAGCCCCTCACCCCTCACCCCCATACCCGATCCCCGCCCTTTCATGTATGATAGTCCCTCACCCCACACCCCCATACCCGATACCCGCCCTTTCATGTATGATAGTCCCTCACCCCACACCCCCATACCCGATCCCCGCCCTTTCATGTATGATAGCCCCTCACCCCTCACCCCCATACCCGATCCCCGCCCTTTCATGTATGATAGCCCCTCACCCCTCACCCCCATACCCGATACCCGCCCTTTCATGTATGATAGTCCCTCACCCCACACCCCCATACCCGCCCTTTCATGTATGATAGTCCCTCACCCCTCACCCCCATACCCGATCCCCGCCCTTTCATGTATGATAGTCCCTCACCCCACACCCCCATACCCGATCCCCGCCCTTTCATGTATGATAGTCCCTCACCCCTCACCCCCATACCCGATCCCCGCCCTTTCATGTATGATAGTCCCTCACCCCACACCCCCATACCCGATCCCCGCCCTTTCATGTATGATAGTCCCTCACCCCACACCCCCATACCCGATACCCGCCCTTTCATGTATGATAGCCCCTCACCCCTCACCCCCATACCCGATCCCCGCCCTTTCATGTATGATAGTCTCTCACTCTTATCCCCGATGAGCATCCCGGCCCTTTCATGTATGATAGCCCCTCACCCCCTATCCCCATACCCGATCCCCGCCCTTTCATGTATGATAGTCTCTCACTCTTATCCCCGATGAGCATCCCGGCCCTTTCATGTATGATAGCCCCTCACCCCCTATCCCCGATGAGCATCCCGGCCTTTCCATATATGATATATAGTCCCTCATCCCTCACCCCCATCTCCGATCCCCGCCCTTTCATGTATGGTCCCTCACCCCTATCCCTGATGAGCATCACCGCCTTTCTATGTATGATAGTCCCTCACCCCTATCCCCGATCCCCGCCCTTTCATGTATGATAGTCCCTCACCCCTATCCCCGATACCCGGCCTTTCTATGTATGATAGTCCTTCACGCCATCCCCTCTCTCTCCGGCTTGAAACCCCCTGGTCCGTGACTGTATTTATGAATTCTTTTCTAATGTTATCAGATCCAAGATGATTCTACACGTGCAGATGAAGCTCTTAAGAATGCTCAGACCATGGGATGTAAGAGGTTCATCACTAGACGGGTATTGAGAATTACTTCTTTAATCAAACTTGCTTGACAGACTAAGTGATTCAATAAATGACAGCAAAACGACTGACTGATTCAATAATCAATTAATTGAATGAGTTGATTGGTTAATATATGTGTATTAGTTGATTGGATGAATGAATGCATGATGAATTAACTGATTGAGTGATTGATTGATTGATTGATTGATTGATTGATTGATTGATTGATTGGTTTGTTGGTTGGTGGATTGATTGGTTGGTTGATTGATAGATTGATTGATTGGTTGATTGATTGGTTGATTGGTCGATTGATTGATTGGTTTGTTGGTTAATTGATTGATTGAATTATTGATTAATTGATTGATTAATTGGTTGGTTGGTTGGTTGGTTGATTGGTTGGTTGGTTGGTTGGATGATTTATAATTGATTGATTGATTGATTGGATGCTTGATTGATTGATTAATTGATTGGTTGGTTGGTTTATTGATTGATTGATTGATTGATTGATTGATTGATTGACAGGACATCATGGAGGGTAATGAGAAGCTCAACCTGGCATTTGTGGCCAACTTGTTCAACACCTACCCCTGTTTGCCAGCTGATGGGGAAGATAATTATCAACAATCAGAAGAGTCGGAACTAGAGGAGACTCGTGAAGAAAAAAGTACGTAATAACACAATCATCATTATTATCATTATTATTACCATCAATTTTTTTGTCATCATCATAATTATCATTATCATCATTATCATCTTTATCATTAAAATTATTATTATCATCATCGTTATCATAATCATCATTATTATCATAATCATCGTTATCATTATCATCATCATAGTTATCATCATCATTATTATCGTCATCATAATAATCGTCACCATTATCATCATCATTATCGTTATTATCATCATTATAATCATTATTATCTTATCACCATAATCATCATCATCATCATTACTATTATGGTCATCACTATATATTATTATCGTCAACATAATCATCACCATGATGATCATCATCATTATCATAATAATTACAGTTATCATCATCATAAACATTATAGTTATGATCAACATCATCATTATATTCATCAATATCGTTTTTCACTATCACTATCATCATCATTACCAACATTATATTCATCATTCATTTGGTTGTAGCCTATCGCAACTGGATGAACAGTCTTGGTGCCAATCCATTTGTGACCTGGATATACGCTGATCTGTATGATGGCCATGTGCTATTCCAGGTAAAATACCCTACTAAATGCATGCTATTCCAGGTAAAATATCCTACTAATTGCATGCAATTCCAGGTAAAATACCCTGGTAAATGCATGCTATTCCGAGTAAAATACCCTACTAAATGCATGCTATTCCGAGTAAAATACCCTACTAAATGCATGCTGTTCAAGGTAAAATACCCAATTAAATGCATGCTATTCTCGGTAAAATACCCTACTAAATGCATGCTATTCCAGGTAAAATACCCTACTAAATGCATGCTATTACAGGTAAAATACCCTACTAAATGCATGCTATTCCAGGTAAAATACCCTGCTAAATGCATATTATTGCTGGTAAAATACCCTGGTAAATGCATGCTATTCCGAGTAAAATACATTACTAAATGCATGCTATTCCCGGTAAAATACCCTACTAAATGCATGCTATTCCAGGTAAAATACCCTACTAAATGCATGCTATTCCAGGTAAAATACCTTACTAAATGCATGCTGTTCCATGTTAATGGCATTGTTTTCAAGATTGCATACGGTATTTCTAATAAGTTATTTTTTTTTTAGTTGTACGAGCGGATTCATCCCGGTATTGTTGACTGGGATAAAGTTTCTTCCAAAAAGAAGTGTGCATCCAAGATGGGTGGTAACATGAAGATGATAGAGAACTGTAACTATGCTATTAAGATCGGCCAGAAACTGAACTTCTCTCTTGTTGGTATTGGAGGCCAGAATATCAATGAAGGCAACCAGACACATACACTAGGTAGGTGTCACCCTCTCCCCCACGGGGACTAGGGTTAGATTACCCTCTCCCCCACGGGGGCTAGAGTTAGTTTACCCTCTCCCTCACGGGAATTAGGGTTAGATTACCCTCTCCCTTACGGAAACTAGGGTTAGTTTACCCTCTCCCCCACAGGGACTAAGGCTTGATTACTCTCTCCCCCACGGGAACTAGGGTTAGTTTATCCTAAGCCTCACAGGAAGTAGGGTTAGTTTACCCTTTCCCTCACGGGAACTAGGGTCAGTTTACCTTTTTCCAACTAAAGTTAAATTATCCCCTTCCCCCGATGGTCTTATGTCTTGAACGTGGGAAAGGGGGCATTCAGTAGCAACAACCACAACAACAAAAGCATCAACAACAATAACGAATAGAATTTTCAACAACATCAGTGACAGTAACAGCAACTATACAACTATACAACAACAGCAACACTCTCCTGACAACCTCAACAGCACAAACGAAAATATGAGCTAGAACACAAGTGTCCCCTGCAAGCCATATGGATTTCTGAGCCTTTGAAACTGTGTTTCTGAAACTAATAAGAGTTTCTCAGCTCCTATAATTAATAACAAATGTATTCTCAGCTCTTTTATGGCAAATGATGGAAGCCTACACCCTTTCCGTCCTGAACCAGCTCAAGTCAGAAGACGAGGACAAAGAAATCATTCAATGGGTTAACGAACAGGTATAAAACCATTATTATCTTTACCATCTTCATTATCATTATCATCATAATCATCATCATTATCATCGTTATAGGCCTGCCTCGGGTCCTTAAGTCGCCGTTATTTAATGCGACTTAGTGCGACTTAATGCGATTTAAGAAAATATGGAGAAATCAGAGGCGACATAGGGCAATTTTAAGCGATTTAGGGCGATGATTAATAATAGTAATGATTATTATTATAATAATAACAATAAACGTATCAAAAATATGCCTATTGTTCTGTTGCAATATATCTCAACCTGTTAAAAAAAAAAAAAAATCTCGCGCACTAATCAAAGTCTTTTGTTATTCTCACCTAAAATACCATATATGGTAATGGCATTGTTTTCAAGATTGCATACGGTACCAAGTGATCTCGCTTCGAAGCGCGCAAAGGATTGTTTGTCAAAACGAATAGTTCCAAAATGGTGCCTCGAGTCAAAAACAATTTCGGTTACTTTTAGGCATTTGCGTTTTGTTTTTATTCTTTTTTATCGCTGATAAAGCAGCAGTGAACTTTTATTGTCCAAGTAACATAGAACGGTTTAATGTAAAGCTATTTTAAGGAAGTATTTATCGGGGTTAACACAGGAAACAACTCTCTCGAACGACGCCATCTTGGAACTGTTGGCAATGCGACAGAAATGCTTCTGATTGGCTTATACTGACCGGAAGTGCGCGCGCGAAATTACCTGGTATCTTTGATGCGAAATATTTAGGGAATAATAGTTATTATTAAATATTCCCAAAATATTTTAAATGAATAATTTTGAAATAATTGTTTTTGTTTCAGCTTAAAAAAGGGGAGAAGACTGGTACCATTAAAAGTTTCAAGGATAAACACATCGAAACGAGTCTAACTGTGATCGACCTGATTGATGTCATTAGTAAAAAGAGAAAAGGAGGCCGTAGTGTTGTCGATTATAAACTTGTGAACGACGGGAATCTAGTGGGAAAGGAAGAGGTAACTATAGCGATATTAGAATTTTAGAATTTTATTCACACACATTATAACAATAATGTGTATCTATTTCATAATAAATCATAACGCAGAAGAAACGTAAACATCAATCTTTAACTAAATGCCTGCGTGCAAACAAATATTAAATAAAGAAAATACAATTTGAATGATTTACATAATTACAAATAGAAATACATATAAATGTAGTAAGTTGTGAAAAAGTGTAATAAATAGAGTGTGTGTGGTTGTTGAAGTCGTATTACAGCGCGACGCGCAAAAGTATGACCACATTTAATGTATTCGCATACTTCTATGCACGGGAGTTTGTACTTTAAGTGTGAAGTTGTCTGATTTTACCGAATAAGGCGTGTAAAAACTCGTTTCGCAGCATATAAAAGTCCGTGCATAGAAGTATGCGAATATATTAAAAGTGGTCATACTTTTGCGCGTCACGCTGTAATAAACGTTCGAGTCAACAACCACCCATGCACTTTTTGTTTTTGCTGTAGATGATAATAGTGAAGGTGATGAAATGAGTGATGTTGGTGCCTTTACTAATAGTTGCTATCCTTTGTTTTCCAAGAAAAACTGAAAAAAATAATTTTAGTAATTGTCCAACAAAATATCTGAATGAATAATAATGAAGATTATGACGAGGCTGGTTTGAATAATGGCAATATAGATGATGATGATAGTGAAGGTGATGAAATTGATGTTAGAATAATGTATTTACTAATAGTTGCTATCCTTTGTTTTCAAGAAAAAAATGCAGAATGCCAGATACGCCTTGTCATTGGCCAGAAGGATTGGTGCCCAGATCTATGCCCTACCAGAAGACCTGGTCGAGGTCAAGCCAAAAATGGTGATGACGGTCTTTGCTTGTTTGATGGCCTGTTCTTATAGGATCAAAAAGTAAAATCCAGGAAAATGTTATAAGGTCAAAAAGAAAACTTGAAGGGGAAATTAAAATCCAGCAAAAAATTGAAACGAAAATTGATCCACCCAATGACAAAAATTATGCACTCAATTCGCACTTTCATTTTCTTTATGGTAAAACGTACGTCGTACAAACGAAGAACAGTGCTGTCTTAGTTTTCACACTAAAAAGAGTTTTGGTTATTTCCCATTTCTTTTGGTTGTTACCAATGCATGCATATTAAATGATGAGCTGAATTGTCCTACACTAAGGCTACGTTTACACGGTACCGGACAAATTTTTGACCGGTCAAAAAAACATCCGCTTAGGGGTCCCGTTCACACGGGACCGCGCTAAACGTGCAATAATTTGGACGCCTAACCGATCAAATATTCGTCTAAGCAGGACAAAAATATTGTTTGGTTCCGTATGAACAGCATGTCCAGGACGATTTTTTGACCGGTCAAAAATTCGTCCGGTCCCGTGTAAACCTACCTGAAACCAGTTTGAAGATTTGGAAACCGGATTAGCAAGTTTTTAAAGTACATTAAAACAGGCCAAATCGGTCTAGGTGCTGGAGCTTTCAAAACAAGTCAAACTGGTTCTTGTTTTGAAAACTGGTTTAGATTCTCGATTCTCGATTCTCGACGCTAAACGCAATTTCAGTAAATCTCCTTTGACTGGTGTAAGCTCAAGGTAAACCGGTTTTAGAGATTCGTAGGACTGCTACATCGATATAAAATGACCAGTTTCAGCTCTGTTAGTTTTTGAATGTCGTATAGTTTCGGACTATAATATTGCCTGTCTCACCAACATACATAACGTGTTTATAGTTGTTGTTAAACCTGTTTGGCAGCATTGTTTTAACACAAATTGATTAGACTATTAAAGATAACTAAGATTTGAATAATTGGAATACCAGTTTTCAAAACAGGTTTTAGACAAGTAAATATAAGATATATATTGTCTGCAATGATCAAAAACATGTTTTGAATCTATAAAATTTTAAAATACATTTATGCACAGATTTTTTTCAGATTAAAACAATTAAATAAATCATAATAATTGAATAATGAATCATTGTTTTACATCGAGATACGGGGAATCTTTACCGAATTTCCCTGGCGAGTGGGGAATGTTTGAGGGTTCGACACACTCACACTCACCAAAGGCGGATCCTGAAATTTGTCAGGGGGTGTCCCAACTGCAAATGAAGGGCTCTTGTGGTATCCGGTCCCTAAATGTCTAAATGTTAATAAATAGGGGTGATTGAGGCACTGGGGAGGGAGGGGGAGGGAGCGGGGAGGGGGTTTCCGGTGCCACCCCTTAGATTCGCCCCTGCTCAATACCTCTTCATTAAATATTTTAGCACACAACACTGCTGACATGGTGATTTTTGCGAAGGGAGGAATACTTTGAAAACCCTCTTGGCATGAAAAAAGAGAACAACACTTTAAACAATATCGGATATCTTTTTGGAATCATTTTTTGAATTTGATCCTTATTTGAATCGTTTGATTTTAGATATAAAATCAGAGGAAACCCAGTTTAAAAAAATCATTTTGGGATCCCTTTGTCTAGTCACAGCCGTGTTTAGTGTCGGGGACTGAGTCCATATACCTTTTTTTATTTCAAACTTGCGTCCAGGCAGCAATATAGTCTTTCACATTTATCGTCCGGCGACCAACCGGCTCAGCCTCGATATCGTGTAATATATTCTTTAGAATTTGACTACAGCCCGTGATAATCTAAGGAATGAACACCGGCAGGTGTAAAAGTATATCGGTTATGCTTGTCGGGAAATTTCAAAATAATTCGGCTAAAAGATGTTGGTTAATTAAACCGTATTTGGATTCGTATCCAAATTTATTCAACATATAAAGACTTATCCAAATACGTTGTAATTAAAACTAGATCGATAATGAAGTCAGTGACTTCGAAACATTGTAATACATCTATTTCAATAATCGTTGTCGCAAACAAAGCCACAGTCCAAAGTCTGAAGCCTGCAAAGGATGTCGGTATTTCTGCTCTTGTTATCGATGCATTCATACTTATCTAGTATATTTTGGTTGTACGTGTTTGTTTGACCATAACAAGTTGTTGCAGTGGTAGATATAAATAGAAATCTTTCTTTAAAAAACGTGCAATAAATCAAATTAAGTCCATGTAACCGACATCCTTTGCAAGCTTTAGAGTGTGGACTGTAGCTTCGGCTGCGACAACGATTATTGAAATAGGTGTATACTTGCGTCACCTGCTTGCGTTAATATTTAAGTACTATAACAAAATTACAAATTAATTGTGCACATACTGCGACCATGTTGCAGACAAGATAATCTATATCAGTATATTAATTATACAACGAATAAATTAAGGATTAACGTCCAATACGTCGGGTAATGCAGTAATTAAATAACACCCTCTTTTAACGAATGGAAACTGGCGAGTAAACTACTATAACGTATATACTCGAATAAGCGCCTCCCTCCGTCTCTCCACACTTCACACACTAACCTGCATTGGAGGGACGTAAAAGAACCACTAAAGATGTAACAAACCCTGGCCGTGACCACCCTCAGTGACTAGTGGCTTATACTAATACATGCTAACTACTAACTCCTCATGATTGTAAGCCGCGTGGCTGCAGTGTGCGCCTTGAATAGCGGTCCGTACAAATGAATAATCAGCGTAAAGCGCATTGAGACATGTGAAATGCGCTATATAAGCACACATTACAATAAGTGCCGCCCTCGAAAAAGCGCCGCATTTTAACACTATAATGGTACTCTAGAACAGCATCAAGGTGGAAAGAAATTTGTATCAAAAGCTATATTAATTATTTAGTTCAAAGTAATTATATTTCACTGCTCGCCCATTACTGTTATATATAACAAAATTCGTAGTTCTGATCAAGAAGGCTGTGTCGGTGTTTGATATAAACGATAGGTAATATAATAAAATTTGTAACACCGTTAAAACATTAAAATAAAGTTAATAAAGTTAACAATAATTTTTTACGATGTTACAAACTTCATTCTATAACCTCTCTTTAATTCTATGCGTTGTATATACAACACCTGCTCTATGGGCGAATCTTGAAAATAAAAAAAGTAAAAATAAAAATTACCATTTTTGCTCTGACAAGTGAATGATTAACGGAATAAAAGAAAACAAAAATCAACACATAAGCGTGCTTTGTGAATCTGAATCAGTCCCTAAATTAGGTGAGCATCGGACCGGCCAAAAGATATAGTATAAATGTGTTTAGAGTAATAATAATAATAATAATAATGGAAGGCGCTTATATAGCGCACTATACGTAGTCTCAGTGCGCCAGTTATAGACACTTTTATATTCAGTGGAGGCGCCATTGGCAGCAGTGCAGCTTACAATCATGAGATATTATTATTATTATTATTATTTATCCATTCTATTTACCTCTATTTATCTGGCTTAAAGAATTTAATCCTAAAACGTTATAATAGCGTTTAATATTATTTACTTCAATTTACACTGACAAATGATTAACGGAAAAAGAAAACAAAATCAACAAGAGATATAGTATATATTTGTTTACTCAATCTATTTACCTCTATTTATCTGGCTTGAAGATTTTAATCCTAAAACTCTTTAATAGCGTTTATTATTTGTTTAGGTTACTATAGAACTTATTCAAATATTTGTGCAGGTGTTTTTTGATATGTTTTCTATTAATTAAAATGATTTGCCGTCTTGAATATAAATCATCTTTACTTCTAGAAAACGCCGAAGTATCATTTGAATCCGTGATGAGCAATTCGACTAATTTGGCGAAATGTACGTCGTAAATTAACTCTCTGATCTTCGAGGCGTACAAGGTACAATTTACTCCGACGAAGGCCTGATAAATTAACGCCTAACACGCTTACTACCGGACAGTGTATATAAGGTACTATATTGTCACTGCAACGAAGCTTAAACGACCGAAACATCAAGTAAGTAACAGGATCCTTCTTTTATATGTTTTTAAAAATTACAATTGTTACTAGGAAGAAGGATTAACGCTGTGCAAAAGTCAGTCAGTCAGCGAAGGATTAACGATAGAAAAAGTAAAAAATAGTTAATCAACACGAAATAACCGGGCCAGGATCTGATTTGCATCACGTAAAATAGTTTATGCTCCTACAAATGATCTACTAGTACTTCAATAAAGTGTTGCAGCTGGTTTTGTTGTAATTATTTCATTGCTATTCTCATTTGAGCTGACGAAGTTTAACTATAGTCTTAATCGTTGAGTTTGCTTATCAATTATCTCAGTTGAATATGCTGATGAAGAAACAGGCACTCCCTAAACAACACAGATTCAGTTTCTATTTGCAACCTTTTGAAAAGCCAGGCTTACGGAGCTGGCAACGAAGTGAACTCACCTATTTGATCTGCTTCAATAAAGTGTTGCAGCTGGTTTTGTTGCCTTATTTTAGCCACTGCTATTCTCATTTGAGCTGACGAAGTTTAACTATAGTCTTAATCGTTGCGTTTGCATTTGCGTTTCACTCCCTAAACAACACAGATTCAGTTTTTATTTGCAACTTTTCGAAAAGCCAGGCTTACGTATCGGCTCATAACGAAGTGAAGTCGCCTATTTGATCAGTTGCCATTAATAAATGCGCGACATTGTCATGCATTTTGTAGCATTCTATAGCTCCTTTTATCTCTTTAGTTCTTTGTTAACCTTATTTTATTTCTATCTTCCCTTCCCTTTCGTTCTAGTACGTCCCTGTGCATTCTTTTTGCATTACATTTATCAAATTTAGATTGTAACTACACGCGTCCGTCTTTGATCAAATTAAATATATTTTATATGATAACGTTCTTTGGTTCTATCTTAATGTTTACCCTGCTTGCATGCACTTGAAGCCGGAGGAAGTTGGAGGGCGAGACGAACTTCCTCTACTAGCGGGGTATCTTAGGTTGTTTTGGGTGCAGGACCTGAAGTGTTTTATATTACGCTCGAGGCTCTGCAGGATATTGTTTCAGCTTTGCACAATATTGTTTTCAGTTCATAAGGAATAACATGTGAGCAGAGTTGTATGCAAAATATTAAACGTAGAGGTAGTGAGTGTGAGTGAGTCTCCCCGATTAGTAGGGCGCACTGCGTCCAGCTAGAACTGATTGAGTCCAGTCGTTAGAAAAGTTATTATTATTATTATGGCAAGTTTTATTTTCTTTGGTGTGTCATAGTTACATTAACAAGCGGACAATTACGTCTGGGCTAATTAAGTACATTTTTCTTTACAAACGTTTAATCCATCCATTATTATTATTATTATTATTATTATTATTATTATTATTATTATTATTATTATTATTATTATTATTATTATTATTATTATTATTATTATTATTATTATTATTATTATATAAGGGCACTAAGGCGAAACTAGTTTTCCTTATGAATATGAAAATTGGCTTCAAGTGTGTAAAAAGACTTGACACAACAGTCAGGCCTCAGAGGCATTCACTAACAACACTCATGATAAGATTGTAAACTGCTGGTTTTTAGCAGTCCGATAAGTCCTCCATATACACACTATTAAATAGATTGCAAAGCGCTGTGAGGGGTCCTGTGAGCTATTCGAGAGATATGGCGCTATATAAATGAGGCATATCATATTATTATTCATTGAATGATTCCCGGCCCTCCAACAAGATGAGTTCTTTCAGTCTTTTTTTGTTGTGCACATCTTTTTCAAGGTTAAAGCTTTGCTCAATATTTTTTTGGTGAGTCCTTCAACCCCCTATCTTTTATCGCATAATTAATAGTCCGTGATATACCGGCAGATCAAATTAAATCTTTTAAATAGGATAAGCCAATCAGCGCGAAGTACGTTACCAATCAATGTTCTTTTAAAATCAAGCTGACTTTGTTAATTTTTCTGATTGTTAAATTAAATCTTAACTTACTGATAAGACAAGTGTTTTATTTATCGCTTGCGAGTTCTGAAGTTTGATTACATAAACTTCAAATACTACTCAGCTTTTAGGGCAAGTTATTTCGTCAAACGAAGCTTTGAAGTGCAGCCTGTTTATTTTTTTCGCGACATCGAATTGTAGATTTGCTTGATCAATACTAAAACAAGTTTTGTGGTTTGCCTTGGTTTCAAAAAATACCCAGCATCTAATGCTTCTTCTCCAACTTTGCCTACGTTTTCTCAGTTGTCTCACTATTTCGACTATTTCGACTATTTTCTACTATTTGTATTTGTATTTTTTATGTAAACTTTGTTTCTTAAGGACCACACTATATTTGGAGCCAAGCTCTGTTGTGTGAGTCATACCATGCCTTTTCCTGATAGTTTATTTTTCGCCTTTGAATAGCAAGGTAAAAGCTGTATAAATAAAAAAAATAAAAATACTATTCAGCTCGCTTCAAATTCTTTACACAAAAAATTGCTTATACAAAGTTGAGCAAACGCTTTTATGGAATATTGACTTTTTGTCAATTTTGATATATTTGTTGTTCCATATTTGTTCCTCGAAGATCGTCAATGATTCTTCGCTAGGGTCTACCGGTACTTGATCCTGTGTTTGTATTTGCCATTTGTACGTTTTTAAATTATCCAATACAAAAAAAAAAAACAAGTTAGCATACAGTACCCATGGTTACTTACCAGCATGCTTTGCGTTGTTTTATTTTGATTTGAGAGTTATATAATTCATTCGCAGTCAGTCGTATTATGAGAAAACAAATAAAACAAAACGCACTCAAATCGTAAAATATATCAAAGTTTCTAAATTGGCGATTTTCATTTTCCACGAAATTCAGCCATTCGTGAGGTGTAAGCTGGTTAGTAATAATGGGCTTCTAACTCACCTTGACCCACTCACATCGTAAAATATATCAAAGTTTCTAAATTGGCGATTTTCATTTTCCACGAAATTCATTCATTCGTGAGGTGTAAGCTGGGTAGTAATAATGAGCTTTTAACTAACATTTAGTCCTAGCTAGTGCAATTACAATTGAGAAATTCAGTTTTATAAAATGGTGCTCTAGTGCTCACACTCCAAATTTCACAGTAGTGATGACAGGCCCTTACTTACTGAGTGACGTAATTGCTTCGTTGAACTGAGTAAAACTAATGGTATTAACTAATAACACGGTACAAGTGAAAGTGTTTCTCGACAGTACGGTGTAAAAAGGAGCCTCTGCTATCAGGTAAGCGAGAGTCAGTTACTTACTGACGTTTCAACGTTATTTCTTCGTTAATAAGAGTAAAAATGGCACCAGTTTAAACTACTATGACGAATGATTAACGGAAAAAGGAAAACAAAATCAACATATGAGCAGAGACACAGAGTTGTGTGCTAAAATATAGAATGTAAGGCAAGTACAGGTAGAAGTCTGAGCCTACAAAGTTAATTTGGTTTGCACAACTACGGTTTATTACATACGTCTGGTTTGAGATTTTAAGCAACACCATTTATACTCAAAAAAGGATTAACGAACGAAAAAATAAAAAATCAACAAAATCGGCGATCGACGCTCTTTTTCTACGGTGTGTGTTAGAGTTAAACGTTTCAGAAAACACTAGAAAACTATTAGTATATATAAGGCTTTGAAAAATCGGACTAGGATCTTGGCTAAACCTTCAGGATAATGTGGTTTGGGTAATAAATGTCCATGATATATAAAAAAAATAAAAAATAAACTGTTTGTTTTTCCTAATCCCTTATTTATACGTATTCTTTTTGTGTATTATAATAATAATTATTTTCTTCTAGAGCAGTTTTCTGGATATGCGCTTTCTTTATTATTATATTTTATGCTCCTTCAAATAATCTATTTCAAATTTAACAGCTGTTTGTTCAGTAGCCGTGTTTGTAAGTTGTGTTGATATTCATTAATTTTAACAGACACTTTCCATCAACCTGTATTGATTTTATTAAAAACCAAGCTTTCGGGCAACTAGCCCATCTTCAGGGTAAACGATGTATGTGAATATTTTGTCGTTGCAAATGCGTTACGCGTATGTCAAGAGTTGTTTATTTGTTGGAGTGATCTTCCTATTATCTCTCACTTTCTTCTTTATTTTTCTTATTGATTTAATAAATATTTCTTATTGACAATTAATAAATACAGTACTAAGTACCGTATCCTAGAATTTTTTGAATCAGTAAACTTTTTACGTTTTTTTAAATCTAATATTTTATCATTTTCCGTATTTTTTTTTTACAATATACATATAAATACACACATACACAAATAACCAATCTATGTTTGATGTCTCTATATCATAATTAATAGTTATTTTAGAAGAAGAAAAAAGAATAATAATAAAAAATTTTTTTTGCATCAAAGTAATTTTGAAGTGCATTGTATTTTTTAGTGTGAAACTTTTGTATATATATTTCAACTCAAATACATCTCATTGTATTGCAGGTAATCACGACTAACCAACCACAATGAGACCAACAGACATCCCATTGCTTATTATTTTCTGCTTCCTGGTGTTAGTCGGTTCAGTTGGTAATTTCCTGGTCAGTTTCATCATCATCTATTACCGCGACATGAAATCAGCCATGAACTATTTGCTACTAAATCTCGCGATCGCCGATCTTCTCACAGTTTTATTCATAAGCCCGCAGTATATTTTCATCCACACATTTACTCACCCCACCGGTATTGGGGGAGATTTGCTCTGTAAATTCATAACTGGCGGGAACATTTCATGGATTGGAGGAGTGGCCAGCGGTTTTGCGCTAGTGTCTATCGCGTGTGAGAGATACTACGCAGTAATGTTTCCGCATAATCAAGGCAACATAGGCACACGTACGTTACGTATTATCATCGTTACGTGTTGGTTATTTTCCGTTACGTTTAATTCACCGTTGTTTTTCGCTATACATTATAGTTCAGACGTAAAGTTTTGCATCGAAACGTGGCCGCGACTCGTTTACGCGCGTGTTAACTCAACAGCCTGGTTTGTAGTGGTAGGTATAGTGCCAGTACTTATTATGGGGATATTATACGCTCGCGTCATCTATCACTTATGGATACGTAAGGACGACGGCGTGGAACGCCTAGCCGTGAAGCGTGTACGTAAGAGAGTTACGAAAATGGTCATCATAGTTAGCGTGATTTACGTAATCTGCTGGTTTCCGCAGTTAACAATGTATCTCCTTAGTTACATAAGCCCTAGCAACAACTTCGGTGACCTTGGATACGTCATTTCCGTTGCCATGGTGACTGTCAACTCAGCTGTCAATCCTATTATATATAGTTTTCAAAACGAACGTTTTCGGAAGCATTTAAGGAGACTGATGCATTGTGGGAATCGACAGGTGGAACCGTCGATTGAGGGTTCAGTAGCGGTACCGGTAATGAACAGTACAGTAAATCCTTCCATAATATTCAGGTCAAACCAGTTTGTAAATCAAGTCAAACAGGTTTAAATGATCTCATTGACTAAAACAATCCGCAACAAAAGCAATTACAAACTATTTATTTAAATAATTTTTATATTTATTTTCAACAAAATACATTTGTGTTTAACAATAACTTGATGAATTAAGCTAAAAAACTGGAACACTGTGAATGAGTACCGAGTACAAACAAACAAAGTGTTAATGTATTTCCTGTCAGTTTAACTTAAGAAAAGTACTTGAAATTGTTCAAATTTGGTTAAAAAGATCTGCAGTTAAAAAGCAGTCATAACAGAAACTTGATAAACCTGAAAAACGTGTAAAACCAGTTTATCCATAACTAAAAATCAGCTTGTGCAATGTTAAAAAAAACATGCTTGTGCATCTTAAAAACTGGCAATGCCAGTTAAACCAGTTTTACTTGATTAACGTGTTTGACAGGTTTATCAGGAGCTCAGCAGCGTCGTCATTTTTCACTTCTTGACCCAGTATCTCATTTGCCTGATCTCCAAGATACATGGTGTCTCTATCGTCATGGATACAGCTATACAAAGACAAATAAAACAACAAATGAAAACACAAAAAATGCAATAAATGCAGGGGGGGGGCTGTATTTACTTTACTACTTGTCCAAGTAGTAGGGATACTCGGTGCGCTCCTTTAGGGTTGAAAAGATTCCTTGTACGTACGTTTTATAGGGCCCTTTTATAGCTAGTATAGGGTTCTTGCTCAAAAGTCTTTGACAGGCTTTGGCAGTTCTCTTAGTTTATGCATACCTTTTAGGTGTCATTTGCGAAATGGACCACCAATCACCCCTACCAATTGAACAAAGGGGGTAATCCCCCCCCACCCCCGAGCTAAACACAGACAACAACAATACAAAAATGACAAACCAAGTAATAAACATGTCGTGCCATTATGTACATTTCTACCCAGTTCCAAAACTTTCTACTTGATATCGAATTACAGAACTATCAACTTAATATCAAATTACAATAGACAGAGAACCTTATTTCAAAACTGAAATTTGAATTGGGTGGGAAACATACATACATGCATAGCAATCAGCGGAATTGGTCAGTAGTCAAGCATTGTCTTACCTTGTTGGCAGGTTAGTGTCAGCATAAACTGATGACCAATTCTCTTGCTTCACTTGACAGTCATCAGTACAGAGAAATGGTGATGACATACCTGTATTATACACAACAATTAAGTTTCACCATCATTCACTTAATACTCCCCTTCACAGTTTGCTGCACCATCTTGGAAGGTAGCTGGACCTTTGCATCAAAGTGAGACGAATAATTCCCCTGTGAGGTGTTAAAAAGTCTCTATCGGTGCAAGTTCAACGTTAGTCTCACTTCGATGCAAAGGCCTGGCTACCTTTCAAGATGGCGCAGCAAACTGTGAAGGGGAGTATTCACACCAAAAACTTACACTGATTTACTCTGTTCCTCAAGGACAGTACATCGTCAGTGTCAAACATGTTGATTTGGTTGCTAGGATACCATGCTACACTTGCAGGTGCATCTTGGGACCTGAAAAAAAAAAATTAAGACAGTTATAAATATCAGACTGATATCCATGCAAATGGTTTAGTTATTTGGTGTATCATTGCATTTTTATGTGGAAATGTTCAATCACTTCCAGACAAAAACTTGCACTGGCTCAAAATAATCTAGGAGAATGTACTGAAATTGTTTTGAAAGGTATTAGAGTTTAATGACTTCTCTGATAAGGATATTTCACCATAGGCCCTATATTTCCAAACTACAACATAACAAACCCTAGATGTGGACCCCATTTGTGTGGGTACCCTGTGGCATAACATACCAAAGGGATCCCATTTATATATTAATTCCAGAGGGAATCCAAAGTTACAACTATCTAACTTACAGATTGTCTTCCTCAGGCTCAATTTGTTTGGCATATTCCTGGTAAACTTTTCTTCCTCGCTTGCGTCCATTTTGTTGTGATGATTTCTGCTCTTTTGGGTTGATGTGTTTCTCGTTACGCAGCTTTTGGAAAAGCTTACGTCTCGCATTAGCAAACCATGTGCTAACCTGAAAATATCACGTTATTATATGATGACAATGATGATGATCATGATGATAATGACAAATGAAGATGATAATGATGATGATGAAAATGATGATGATGATGGTGATGACAATTACAATTATATCAATGATGATAATGACAAATGAAGATGATAGTGATGTTGACAACAATAATGACATTATGATGATAATGACAAAATGAAGATGATAATGATGATGATGATGATATATTGTTGTTACGGCTAGATATCATAGAAACACTACTGATGATGATGATACAAGTAATGATGATAGTGATTATGATGGACATGATTAGATGACAATTGTCATCACAAAAGATATTTTAAAAAGACCTCAATAATATAAAAATCCCACTTCTTACTACCTGGAATTGTGACAAACCAGATTTTTCAGCTAATTTCTGTTTGAGTTCCCGTGAAGGATAGGGGTACTTTTTATTTTTATTTAACCACATTTGAAGAACTTTTTTTGCATCTTTTGGAAGGGTTGTTTTCTTCCGTTTTCCTGAAGGAAGAATGCTTTTAGGAGGCATATACCTGAAAAAGGAAAAGTTTTAATTATGTAAATCATCACAATATATTGATACTAAAAGGTATGTAAAAGTGATTTATTCATTCATTCATCCATCCATTTATTCATCCATCCATTTATTCATCCATTTATTCATTCATTCATCCATCTATTCATTCATTCATCCATTTATTCATCCATCCATTTATTCATTAATCCATTTATTCATCCATCCATTTATTCATCCATTTATTCATTCATTCATCCATCTATTCATTCATTCATCCATTTATTCATCCATCCATTTATTCATTAATCCATTTATTCATCAATTTATTCATTCATCCATTTATTCATTCATTCATTTCATCCATTTATTCATTCATTTATGTCATCCATTCTTTCATTCATTGATTCATCCATGCAATTATTCAATCAGGTATGCACCCATTCACTCACTAACTGCCTTGCCTGTCCATTAATTTATCCATCCATCCATCCATCCATTTATTTATTAATTCACTCATTCATGCAACTATTCAATCAGACGTTTTTATATATATTTTTTTCAACCTCTAATGGTCCACCCCTTAGGTGGATTCATTTAATCGTGCAGAAAGAAATGTACGGGTGCAGTAGTACTAAATACCCTAAAATGTATATAGATATAGATTTTTTTATGAAAACCACTCTACAACAGAAAATTATAGCGTACCAATACTATAAAGTTTTTTTGACTAATCTATATTACATGTACAGTAAATTGCAATTATAATTACCTTTGTCGTATGCGGAATCTTGCTAACGGAGTCAAAGTTTTTTGCCTTTTTATTTCCTCCTCGCAATAATGAGATAAATCCCAAACATCTATCAAATCTTCGCCATTAGTATAGCTATTTTCCTGTTAAAAAGAGAAATAATAAGCTTGAGAAAACTTGAGTAAAATTTTCGGGTTAAGTTTTACTTGCCCAACCTCGATAAGGCGATACACAGCTTCGAAATCACTTTTCCAGAAAGCTAAGCATATACGAGCTCTGTTCAAAGTCTCGTCTTGCATGTAGTCTTTTTCAAATGGGAGATTTCGTAAGAATATATCCAGTTCGTAACGACACTGATTGTCCTTCAGCAATGTGCAAATTTCACAAGATAACGACAAGTCTGGGCCGTTCATGTTCCAAATATGCCACAAGCGTGTAACATCGACGGATTTTCTGTTGCTGTCTTTATCCTTCTTACTTGTCGAGGCCATTTTTGAGAAATATAAAGTCTTTTTGAAGTTTTTTGTTGTTGTTAACTGAAATGGGACGAGTTCTTCTTGTTGCGCAAGCTGGTTTGAATGACGTCTGTCGTTGCAACTTTGCGTCTAAAATATTTGCTTAAAATTCTGCAAATTTACTCTCTTTTTTTAATTGGGAATGTAGAGTTCTTGTAGCAAATTGCTATCAATTAATTGACAATGGTTGATAGGAATAAACAAGGTGTTTCTTTCAATGCAATGCCACACTTTTCATGTACAACGATTTATGTGCAACGCGCGTGTGGATCAGTGTCTACATTCCAGCGTGCCGGCAACTTGTAGATTTCGACTGACTCAAAATACTTTCAAACACAGTCGTTTAAAAAAAACAAAATATTTTCTCATTTCCAAGGAATAAAAACAAAGGAAAAGAAAAGTTTTTTAATGGATTTGAACGAAACTCGATAAGAAAATCGCACTTTTTAGCCGAACCTAATGGCGACTTGATTTTGGCGCGAAATGCTAATAAGATGTAAATCACGTGACGTCACATCCGGCTCTGTCCTTCTCCCATGATGCTTTATTCAGTTTTCACCCCCTTAAAAAGAGTTGAAATATAACAAAAAAATACACAAAAAGATACACTTGAAGCAAGAAAAGACAGAAAAAGATATACTTAAGAGGGACAGAAACAGATAATCAAAATGGCGAGAATGCCCATCAGCTGAGTTTCAGTTTGTGGTCCCTTTTAGGGTATAAGATCAACAACAATGCTTCTTTTCAAAGATTGATTTTTATTGACGTCAGTCTTAAAGTCATACGAGCAGACGGCGGCATTTGATGCTAGCTAGTATCAAAATACAAATAAAATCGAGAAAACGAACCAAAATGATACGTTATTGATTGGTCCCTCTTAGGGGTGAAATTTCATTACTGCCACGCCCAACATCTCAAAATACAGGTCCCTTTTAGGGGTCATTTTTAGAATTTCCGACGAGAACCCCATCCCCCTTTTATAAGGGAGTCCCCCCCCACCCCCCACCCTCCGGGGTGAATCGTTTTACGTATGGGATGAAGATTTCGGCCCTTTCCGTGCTATCTCGACAGAAAATCTAACGTCGCGCTAGTCAAAAGACCTGGGAGGGAGGAGAGCACCAACCCCTAGAATATAAAACGATTAACACCTTGCGCTAGCTAGGCAACTATCAATCTATATAATCATAAAATAAAATAAAATAATTGTCAAATCCCAGTCCCATTTCTTCGCAGTCCCAGTGTGTAGACTGATTCCTTCGTTCAGACCTAGCTGACTTTCATCGGTCAAAAACATTATTACAACCTCGTTATATCAGTGACGCTCTCTTTATTGCGTATCAGTGTCAATTTTCACTCTATATAAATAACTTCTTTCCAAACACCGACGCAGCCCACTCACGTATAAAATCATAGAATATCAATAATCAAAGTATTACGTGCTTGCCTGAAGGAAATGCACTGTTAATAGTCATATAAAGACCGTGCTTAGTTTGATCCTAAGAGTAATAATTATCTTTTTTTGTATCCCACCTTCCGTCTCCATTAATGGCCAAGACTATTCCTAGTCAACTTAGTCAGTTCACCTGTTTTAAGAAGGTTAACACTGATTCTGTATAAATCCGGCCGAGCACAATCACTATTCATATCTACGAAAAGATATCAAAATTGTTACTATGAGATCATCATAAATAACTTTTAGTTAATAAAAAGTTAAGTGTGATAGTCAAATAACAACAGAAGAATCCGATGGATAATCGTTGGATAATAAAAACGGCTCTTTTTGCTGCATGTATACGCCTCTTCATAGGGCATGACCTGATTTTGGCCTTGCGTTCTTAAACAGCCGTTATGCATTTTACACCAAAATGTTTTAAACAGGATCTAGAATGTCAACAAAAGATTAAATGTTTCCAGTTTAAGTTTTGTGTGTCTTAGATGGGTCAAGAATCAGGTACGAAATCATGACCCGTTACGTAACTTATTTTTAAGCCAGAACCCTAAAAGGACCCTAAAAGGTACGCACAGAAAATATTTTTACCCTAAAAGGTACGCCGATCACCCCTACCACTTGGACATCCGGGGGATGTGTCCCTGTAGGTGCTGGAGGTCCGCCACAAGAAAACATATTGTTAATTTGATCTCCAGGCTCAAACCAAAATACCATTTTCTATTATAAGTTATTCTTTCAACTTAGTACTATATAATATAGATAGAAATTAGTTTAAAATGTTATTTTTCTTCTTCAATTTATTAATTATTACAATGTAAAAAATTGTTAAAAGATGTAAAAAAAATATATGAGTAAAATAAAATCAATCAATCAATCAATCTCCCGGGTGGGGGACTCCCTTAGAAAATGGATAGGGGTGCTCGACGGACGGTCTTGAAAATGACCCTAAAAGGTACGGTGCCAGTTGGAGACCCTAAAAGGTACGCGAGGGTCTTATTTTCGACCCTAAAAGGTCCGTCGAGCACCCCTATCCATTTTCTAAGGGTCCCCCCCCGGGATCAATCTCTTATATAAAAAATTAACATATTCGAGAGTAAAAAATCTATACCCTATGAACTTCTGACCATATGCAAGACGAATCGAAAAGATATGCCCTATTTAGGGGAATTTAAGACTTTTAGACCTCTGTCGACGGCACAATCATAAACAGGTCAAGTACTATACCCTCCCCCCAGGGGGACATAAACTTTACGTTTGCGCAAAACTTATAAACATTTGAAAACTTTTTCATAAGCTTGAACGTGCAGCATTAGAGATAATTATGATGTTGACAAAAATAATAGTTATTCTAGATTTATTTATTTTATTACAGTTTATTTTATTTATGATAATTTTGGACGTACGGTTGACAAGGCCAAGGAGAGGCGACGATAGCTATAGGAAGTCCCTTATAAAAGATCGTTTTCCAATGGCAAACAGTAAGCGAGGGATACATGCAATCCGCTCAACAAAAATCATTAAATGTAAGATTAAATTATCAAAAAATGGAAATTAGGAAAGTGCTAAAGCAAACCGTTTTGTTGTACGTTTCGTTTAACGCTTTACACAAGCTTTGCGTTACGTGTTTTAATTCCTACGTTTACGTTACGTGTTTTAATTCCTACGTTTACGTTAAGTGTTTTCCCACGTTTACTATCACAAACTTGTCGTGCATACACAGATTAACGTTATTAGTCGGGCTAGCCATAGGCGGCCCGACTTTAGTTCTACAGTTTCGTCAATCTATGTATCTATGTATCTATCTATCTATGTATCATGTCGCGTTTTGACCTTACGTCATGAGCATGCGCAAATACCACAGGAAGCCCAAGCAAATCGCCATCTTGGATTTGAACTGAATTCATTTGGAGTTCTCGTACTTCACATCGATTTACTCTTCCAAATCAGCGTTGGATTTGGGTATATTGTTTGCTCAAGTCATTATACAATTGCTAGCTGTTATTTTCTAACATTTTTACGGAAAGAGGTTTTCTGAAACATGTCAATATCAGACAGTCAGTTATACTCGAGCCAACTCGATCCTCGAATTCCCAGAAAGCAGATTAATCTGCCAAGTAGATAAAAACAACGACATGAAAGCTGGATTATTCCAATACGAACTGCCACCAAAGCAAAGAAACAAGTAACTAATATAATTATACGTTTTTTGATAAATATCAATATTTTCAAAACATAATTCATCTTTTTAATAGTTAATCTACATGTACAATAGGCCTTCTCCGGTTCATAAGATCGCTCAGAATGCCTTAAATCACCTAACACCGCCTAGGAATTTAAGAGCTTTTTGCTAAAATCACCTAACATCGACTAAGATCGCCTTAGAGTTTAGGAACATTTTGCTAAAATCGCTTTAGATCGCCTAAAATTACGGCGATTTTAAGGCCCGGAGTAGGCCTTCCAATTAAGATTTATACATATATATATTGTAATTTAATGATATCTTACGTTTATTATAGAAAGTTCAGAATTACATCAACTTCAAATCTATTATAAATAAAGTTTTATTTGTTTGAAATCAATGCCATATCTTTTCAATATGCTAACATCATTATTTTCATATGAAATTGTGAGATTCTTTAAATATAACTTACAAAGTCAACATTAAAAGTCGTCTAAACACTAAGCGCTTTGAAAATGTTCTAAAAATGACCCACGAGTTGGCCATAGGGGGCTTTTGATTTGTTTTCACAACATTTTTACATTGTCATCATAGCCGGGTATTTGTACCATTTATACAGTTCACTTTATAATGCTCTTTTAGTGTATTTCAAACAGATCACTGCGTTAAAGTCATGAAATACGGTGTTTCTGTAATATTTTTCATCTACATTTTACAAATTTGTCTTGAACAGACAATTAAGATTAAGTTTCGAGATCTCTTTTACTCAGTGTTAGCCTCAAAACCATGTAATATATTCTTTTGTTCAGTAACAGTCCGTGCAAATGAAAGAGATTTGTGAGCATAGAAGACAATAAAAATATATATCGAAATCTGACGAGTTTTATCTAAATTTCTGCATATTTTAAACACAATTGAGGCTAACACTGAGTAAAAGAGATCTCAAAACTGGAGTATTCATTAAGATTATTAATATCTTCAGAGTATATCCAAGGGGCATCAGTGTTATAGCTCCAGTTATCTCTAGCTGTCAAAAACTGGGTCCCACCACTCCTACTGGGCTAATAGACTAAATTGCATAATCCTCAACTAGCCCGACTTCACGCTCAAAAGAGCGTCTAGTTCTACCAAGATTTACAAGCCGGATTTACGTTATCTTATAAGTAGAGTTGCAAGATTAATATGACTAATCTCTAGATTTATCTGATTTTTGTGGCAAGTAGGACGGATCAAATCTAGAATACGTTGGGTTTATGACTCACTAGCTAAGTCAAACTCAAACAGAATTGATAATTTTTTTTTTAAGTTTTGAATTTTTGTTGTTGATCTTTTTTTCTTTCTTTTTTTTAATATTTTATTTCTTTGTTCGCTAGTTCATTCATTTAACCATATCATTCATTTATTCGTTCATTTATTTATTCATTCATTTGGATATTTGTTCGTTAATTAGTTTTTCATTTATTCACATTTTGTCATTTCTTTGATTTTATTTTGGCGCCAATTTTCACGCGCGTGTTTCCAAATTTTGACTGACACCTCTGAAAGCGTGCGATTGGTCAATAGAATAGAAACCATTCAAATGCTACGTTCAAAATTTTCACCATTTTGTTCAAAGTCACAAAGAATTAATTTTGGAGCCGAAAAATGCGCATATTTCTCTGTACGATAGCAGGAAAATTTTACTCTTTCCGAAGTAATACAAAGCCGATACAAAACAACAAATGTTTTTTGCTCATTCTGATAGATTTATTCTTGGTTTAGTGCTATTTGAGGAGGTTTTTCAACATGAATTTTGATGTGCAAGTTTGTGGAGAAGCATGCTTTCAAACTCTAGATGTTCTGCAGCGAAGACCATATGTTTCTAGGACTATCACAAGTGGCATTGAGGTGTGTCAAAGTAAATATGATTGAACTTATGTGCATTTCTAGTATCTAATTAATAGAGTTTCATACTGCTTTGCTAAAATTTATCATACGTTATTGGTGTATTCATTCATTCATATCTAGCTATTCATCCATCCATTCATCCATCCATCTATCCATTCATTTTAATATTCATTCATTCATTCATTCATCCACTCATTCATCTATCCATTTGCAGTGAGGACACTCAAACCGTGAACACTTAATGTATTTGAACCTACTGCTTCATTTTAATTTAGAAGTTTTGAAGCATTAGAAGGTTCAGAAAATAATAATGGTGAAAAAGTCAAGTGTTCACATTTCGAGTATCCACATTAACTGTAAAAACAAATGATCTTCTAATCTCATTCATTCATTTTCTTCAATAGCAAATTCAATTCATTCATTTATTCTGCTATCTTCTTTCATCTGTTATAAATCTAAAAATACACTTATCAATGAACCAATTATAATTTAATTTACTGATATATCATCTCCTCAATCTACAGAATTGATATAATTTGTTCCAAATAAATTACTTCACACAGATGTGAAAAATTAAATTCGGCAGTTTCATCCTCCAAAAGAATTACAGAGTAAAAACATTCTCTATTTTGTCCAATTCAATCAAGATGGTGAAAAATTTATTTGACACATATTTTTGAATTGGCAGGAAAATATACAGTTAATAAGTTATTTTAAGAACAATTATACTTCGCACCTTTAAATTTATACACTTTACTGAAAAGGCTGTTTTCTTTGAAAGTCCATCTGGGGACATAATTTTACTTTTCAATCAATTTTTTTTACAAATTTTAACAATTGGAAATTGATTTTTGCACTTGTAGAAAAGTCAATTTCCCTTTTAAACAAGCAGTAGTGATATCAAAAATTATACTTGTATATTAAAAAAAGGCAAAATAGTCAATCATTTTTTCAACTAAATTTAATTTTAATATTTCTTTCTGTATTTTATACTTCTATACCGTATTCTAAAAAAATGTTCTTTATAAAAAGTTTATTTTTGAACAGTATCTTGATTTAGTGTTTTACACAGTCCAAAAATGAGTTCAACAGAGTGATCAACCAGCGATTCACTCTGGCTCTTCGTTGACCAGGTCAACAATATAGAGAAACAAACTGTACTGTACTGTTATAATGAATTCAGTCAATCAGAATTTTCAAATTTTTTTTTGGTAATCAAATCTTATTATTGAAAAAATATATTTTCCTAGTAATACATGCAGATGTACAAAAAAAAAATCATTTTATTAATTTTTGTCATTTCTTAATTGATTTTTTTAATATATATAATGGGTTTATGTATAAAACTGATTACATGTAATTTTTATGTTACTTTTTACAATATCAAACCAACTAATATAAAAATTCAAAATGTTTTAAGGCAACTTATTGATCATAAAAAATAATTGTAGTTTTAAAATAGCTATATTAAAAAGTAGTCTAACTGTTAAAATTAGCATTTTAAAAATCGCAAATATAAAGCAAGTTTATAAATTTAGCAAATTTTCTTTCTGCAGTCTTACAACAACATTTTTAACTACCCCTCTCTCCCTCAGTCATAACAAATAGTCACGTGATTAAACAAAATTGTTCTTCAACAAGAATGAGTTTGCGGCGGCGTCAGGTCGACATTGGGCCGTAAGAATGGCCGAATTTACCCCGGATATTTCGAGCGCCCATGACAGCTTCACCTCGAACGGAGACAATGACGATCTCGAGGACCTGGACGATGTGTTTGATGGCATGGCGATGCCGAGGAAAGCGAGTGTTTTGAAAAAGGACGGAAGACCCCAAAAACGATCCTTGTCAAAATCTGTATCATTCAGTGCTCGACCTGAGGACAAAAAAATTATAAATGGTTGGTGGATATTACTGTTATTTACCAAGGATTTTGTGTTAACAGTTGTGAAGTAGGTCTGAAGCTCTTTATGCATAATTTTGCTGATGTTATTTCTGTTTCACATTTCAGCCGCGGACTGTTTGCAATTTATCCAGAATGGCTGCGAATTACTCAAAATTCGATCAAATTCGAGACAGTATCAAAGATTTTTCTCTGTGGACGAAGATTTCACTACGTTAAGATGGAAACCATCTTCGAAGAAGCCCGAGAAGGCAAAGAGTAAGTACTTTTTATAAACAGAACTCATTTTTGGAGAAGTATTTGGAGCAAGTGTGAGAGTTATTTGGCAGTGTAAACCCGTGTCGTGGTTTGGTCTTGGGTCAAAATTAAACTCTAAGACAATTAAAATTCTAGGCCATTTTATATTTTTAGCAACGCCACTATTTCATAATCTTTGCCTTCGAGTTTCAGCAAGGCCACTGCCTCTTTTTTTATAGTCGATTTCGATTAAAATAGGAGTAGTTTCAAGGTTTTAAAGCTAGTCTATCAATATATGATTATTTTGTCGAGTCCATGTTTAGTAATTTACCTCACATAGATCGCGTCACTTTTCTTTTTAGATACTCATATCTGAGTCCAATACTTGAAAACTAGAATTTATCTCATTCGTATTTTTTAATTGTTAGTTCCGTATTTTTACGCTGAAGGCGAACTCCCCAAGGGTTTTGCAACAATAACAATTCGAACGCTTGATCGTACATGAGAATGGTCGATCGAGAACTCGATCTTGCAGATTTCTCTTGGTTGCATGATTATTTAGCAATTGCTTGGGCATATCCTTTCCCGGCTTTACACCGGATATCGATCGGCATTTAAGGATTTCTTACTTTCTGACTTCATCTTTGAATGATTTTTGATTTACTCCGAGTAAAACTCTATACAGATGATGTTGTCATTTTCGAGGTTTTCTTGGAATGTTTACGTTCGATGACAACTTGCATACTTGTCAATTTCATATATAGCGCGACCTCAATTACTTTTCCTACATCGATCAATATGGAAGGCTAAACTCTTAGCGATTAATTATTCCAAAAGTGAGAAATAGTACATTTCTTGATATGCAGTAAGTTGATTATGTGGGCAATATGCAAATTATTGTAGTTTCTGATTCATGAATACCAAAGTGGGGATATTAATAGTTAAAATATCGAGACAAATATTGTTATTTGTATGAAATAACAAAGTTTGTTTTGACGCTTTGTTGATCGATTTTGCCGCTTTGATAATTTTCAATTCCCCTTAAAAGAAAGGAAATCTTCCTTAAGGATATACTAACAACCACAAAATTTGTTTCAGACTGTATTATCAAAAATCAAAAATAATAATCATGTTTTTTCGACTTTTTTTTTATACTACAATTTATTTAGGGTTAAATCAGATTATCAAAATGCCCATCTTCAGTCTACCAAAAATAGATTTTCTGTGAATAAGTCATTATTTTGTTGCCAATATCAGCTGTTTTTACACTTTTTGATGGAAACATTTAATTGTTTTTGTTTAAATGATTTACACGGTTTATAAGCAGCAAATGTATTTTTCAGAAAATGTAGTTTTTCCCTCTGCCTGTCTTTTGCTTGATTCAATGGAAAAAATCCATATGTTTCTCATAATTTTGTTTTCTTTTAATTAATAAAGGTTCTTTTTATCCCGACGTCAATGACATTTTTTTTGCGCCTCAAAGTCAAATGTATTTTTATTGAAAAACAGTGTTTTGGACATTTTTTGAATAATTTGGTCTTTGCCTCAAAGTCAAGTGACGTATATTTATTGAAAAAAAGTGTTTTGGGCAAACTACTCTGCATGGTTTTCCAAACAAGATCTCTAACTATTTTTGCTCAATAGCACCTTTTTCATAAAATGTATTTTTTTCCTGTTATTTGTCTGTATATAGAAAAACAATTAATTTTTTTAGGTAAAAATTTTACGGAAAGCAAATCCATTTAAATTCTGAACTGTGATACACTTTTTTTGTTATTATAATTAAAGACAACTTTTTCATCTGTTATTTTTTGTATTCAAGCAGAAAGCACAGTTTTTTCATTCCATTAATTTCGCAGGATTTCACACCAAACAATTAATATTTCAATGTTCAACTAAGGCAATTATTTCTAAAGTCAGCTGTTCCTTGCTTTTTTGATGAAAAAAGATTATATTGTACATTCAATTCCATTAATCAATTTGCATGTTTAACAGAAAATAAATCCTTGTTTAATCCTTGAATTAGATGAATTCATCATAAGAAAGATGGGTCGGAGGAAGGAGTAGAAGCTGATCTTGTAAACTTAAATTCAACATGATTATGACTTGAAATAAAAGTCGAAATATTGTTGAAAAATTCTCGTTTTTTCATCCAAAACGTGGATCTAACAATGTTTTCCTTCACCAGACCTATCTTTTTTATAATGTACTTCAATAATACAACTGTCAGACAGACTTGGCTTCTAGATGAATTCATCTTGCTTCACTTTTAAATCCTCTTGACCCTATTATTCGTGGTCATACTCTGCTTTTTCAATAAGCACTGCCTGACAGATATTTCAATTCTGGATCTCTCATAGACTATTTTGACTAAATTAATTCTGTTTGTTTCTCTGCTCATTATTCATATGAATGTACACTATGTAACGTACCAGATGTTGGCACTGTCATGGTAGTAGTGTTTTTTACTCTTACTAGTGTTAAACATGATAATGAATATTTGAGTACAATTTACAATTTTATATTCTTCACACAAGAATGTTTTATTGTTTTATTGTAAGTTGATGAATATCTTTTATCCATAAGCAGGTTATATTCAATCCAATAAGGAAATTTGAAATTGTACTCAAATTATTATCTAATATTGAATTTATAAATTTTTATTGATTTCTATTATGTACAACTGTACACTATTAGTGAACTAGCTGTTAACAAATTATCTCCCAGATGATCAATTTCTATGAGACTCGGACCCAGACCATTGCAGAACCGGTGCAATGCTCTATCAACTGAGCTATGCATGAAGTGACATGTTGGTAGTAACAACAACAACAATATTTTATGACTTTAAAGTAATGATTACAAATTATAGCTTTTAATTTGTGAAAATTATACAAACATTACAGTAAATGTTCCTCAAAATAACTAAAAAGCTAATCTAGTTTTAATTAGTAGCATAGGTAGTAGGTCATTTTGTTAAGCTCATTTGTGCCACAGAGTAAACTCTAGATAATATAATTATACTCCTGCTTCAAATATTGTTGTCCAGCCGAAGCAACAGTCCACACTCTGAAGCCTGCAAAGGATGTTGGTATAATATGAACAAAATTAGTGATTTGTACATGTTTCTTCAAGAAATATTTGTTTCATCATCTACCACTGCAATAACTTATATGGTCATACAACACAATAGATGTACAACCAAAATATGCTATGAATAAATTGATAACAAGGAAAGAAAAACTTACATCTTTTGCAAGCTTCCGAATGTGGACTGTAGTTTTGATTGTTATGGCCCTATAAACACAAACATGTACAACCAAAATATGCTTTTGATAAAAAGAGAAGAAATACCTACATCCTTTGCAGGTTTCAAAGTGTGGACTGTAGTTTTGATTGTTACAACCATCTGGTTTTTAAAATAAATGTATCTAGTTATGCCACGGCTGTTAAAAGTTGGTATTTAAAGATCACTTGATCTATGAACTAAATTAATCAACTGAAGCATTGATTTGCATTAGATAGTTTTTAAATGTTTTAATAATACATTCTACTATATACATATAGAGCTGAACGGCTGAAGCCACATAACAATGCTTAATGAATAAGAAGTGTTTTTTATTCATTGTCTCTGTCATCTAATGACGTGTAAATTTTCTTCTGTCTAGACCTATAAATTTAGCAGGCAAAAGTAAGTATGAACTGCCAAATGGAAAATATAATTAAAGTGAAAGTTTGCTGGAAGTCATCTTTAAATGTTTCTTATCTTGAAGTGTCTAGACAACTTTTTTTCCTATTTCAAGCCCTGAGCTAGTACTTGTGAACAGCTGTAATCACAAGTAAATTTGTTAATTATCAGTTTCAAGAAACTAGACAGCAACTTGTTAATAGACTAGTCCTAAAGTAATTGTGCTTGATAAATGGTTTCACTGAATATTAAGCCTGCGTGGTTTTGGGAAAGCAATATTTTGAATAATTTTACATTACATGTATCTGACTCACATGTTTTTGCAATACACAAATATTGGCCTGTGAACTTAAAAACTCTGTAATGCAGGGCTGGGTAGATTTATGGCAAATTATTTTATAACAGCTGCAAGTTATATGATGATGATAATTATTATGATAATGTTGATGACAATGAAGATGGCAATAATATTAATATTTTGATGAAGATGATGATGACAATAGTGATGATGAGGATGATGATTGAGATGATGATGGTATGATAAGGAAAATATTGATGATGATGAAGATGATGATGATGACAATGCTGTTGATAACGATACTGAAAATTCTCAAATTTGATAATGAATATGATGATAATGATATCTGTGATGATGACATTATTGATGATGATGATGACAACAATATAAAAAAATTAGTTGATGATAATGGCGATAAAATAATTTTTAATGGTTATTATTGTTTTGAAAGTAAATGAGAATTTCCCAATATTCAATTGTTAAAAAAACGCTATCATAAAGGAAATTGAGGTAGAATAATTCTAATCAGTAATCTCAATCTAGCTGATAGCAGATAATCATTCTCAATGACAACAATTTAATGATTTAAACAAATAGAAATTCACATTTGATCAATGTAAGATAACTAGAATTGTATATCAAATTAAGAATGTCTTGGTACATAGGAATCATATTTGAAAATACATTTGTATAGAATATGGTATGGACGACTTTCATAAATGGTTACTATGTTTAAAAACACCTTCCACTTTCCTATATTTATTATTATCTTAATTTATTGTTTGTAAATTTATTGTGTGGAAAATAAAACCATGAACCATGAACCATTATCACAAATATTTAAAAATGCAGTTTTAAGAAAAAGACAACAAAGGATTTTCATTAACAATAACTTGTGAAAGTTTGAGAAAAAATATATTGTCAAGAAGCAATATAAATTTGAATAATTAAAAAAAAAACACAAATGATGCAACAAAGGCCTCATGATCAGCAGAAAATAACATACAAATCTGTACTCTTTTCATTGAGCATAACTTCATTAGCATTTTAGCATCAAAACATATAGATCTACCAAGGTTGAATATCTTATCAAGATCCATGTGAGATCATGCAAGTTCCTTTTAACAAGATCTTGGCAAGTTTCTGCCAAATTTAATTAAGATCTTCTCAAGATATCCTTCCAATAAACATACTTGCCAAGGATTTAGTAAGATCTTTGATGATCATACCAGCTGATCTTTACAAGATATATGCTCTTGAAACCCTGGAAACTATTCATTACAAATATCTGTTTACAATGTCTTCAAATCTTTTATTTTTCTTTCTGTAATTGATATTTGTAAGAGCATTGAGATATTATGGAATGCACTGAATAAATAAGTTATTATTATTATTTTTACAAAATTAATATTTAAAACTCAAGTACAATGTCTTCAAATCCTTTTTTTCTTCTGTAATTGATATTTGTAAGAGCATTGAGATATTATGGAATCCGCTGAATAAATAAATAAATTATTATTTATATTTTTACAAAATTAATATTTAAAATGCAAGTAAGTTTGATTTAGATTTTATCAACGTTTTGACGCCATCCAGCATAATTTTCAAGATTACATTAATATTCAAAATTAAGGTGTCTTATAGTAGTTGAAAAGTCCAGTTTCTACTACTATAAGTTGTATAGTTTCTACTACTATAAGACAACTTACTTTTGAATAATGATGCTGGATGGCGCTGAAACGTCAATAAAATCTAAATCAAACTTACTTGCGTTAATTTTATGTTAAATATCACAAGCAAAGCTACTTTACTACAAAATTAATGTACTTGGAAATCTCACTTTTTTCACTATTAATGAATTCAAAGTAGTCTATGATTTTGGTAAAATGTTATTACTGGAGAAGTTGTTACCATGACGATCAGATATTGTTCTTTCATTTTCATGTGATCTTGTAATAAAACTCTGGTATATTATTGCAGAATATGGATGACAAAGAGAGATTAATTAGTATTTTATCTTACTTTTCTCATTCAATAATTCATTGTAACTATGCCAATGGAAATTTTGTTTTTACAATAGAGATTAAGAGAGATTTACTTGGTTTTTATGATTTTGAGAAAAAAAAAATTCAATATCATTAGAATGAGTAGAATTTGATATTATAATAATAATTCTTTATATATTTACAAACTTGTAAAGCGCCAATAAAGAAAAAAAATCTAAAAAATCAAATTTATTTTTCATCAAAATTAAATTAAATTTTCATCATCAATTTTTTTTTGCAATTTGTAACAAAGACAATGACTAGGTATTAACATGATTTGGACAATAAAAACCATGGTATTATATGAAACTCTTGAAGTTATTTTCTGGATGACTGTATATATATTATATATACAATGCAAATGTCCAATCTGAAGAGCAATATTTTTGATGACTTAGTGAGCTTATACATGTAATAAACTTTGCGATTTGTGTAGTTTATGTGCAGAAAACGTTCTGCCTTTGTCACACATTCAAATCTCGATAACAAAGATAACAAGTGAATTTATAATAACTTTTCAAGAAATATCTTTACAGTGATCTTTTTGTTTTGGCACCAATGTACAATCATATGTTTGTTGAAATGTTTTGTGGTTGGAAAAGTTTTCCTCGTTAGTGATCGAGGAAGCTGTCGACGCACTGTTGTGAAATGTACATGGATGTCAAAGAGAACTGTCAGATTATAGCTATAGTTCGACATACAGAATGGTCATAATATTGTTTCATATTTTTAACTCTAATACTTTCTTGTGAATTAATAATTTATAGTGCTTATTAAGTTTTTCTTTATGGTTTGGACATGACACTTATCTAAAACAATATTTGAACAATCTTGTTTAATTTTATATATATTTCACTTTGTATGTGTGTAAAGATGTAGATGAACCATAGCACTCTATGTAGCAGCTATAGTTTGTTATAGTGTGTGGCTCTTGGAGGAAGATCAAGGCACCAAATTAGATCCTCAATGGCCTCACATTTGTTTTGACTTCTTTCCAATCTATATTTTTGAGTAGCTTTGAATTCCCATAAAATGGAGCATTGACGGAGAGAGGTTAGATATGTTGGCTTCCTGGGAGAACAGCTTCTAGCTGAAGGAACTATACCAACACTAAATATAAGTACTTTTGCCTTTCCTTTCCTTCCTCCCTGCATCGAAAAATGATTTTTTAAATGCTTCTCAACTTTATAAACAAGCCAATTAGCAAAATGTTTCAATTAAGATGACTTCTAGAAGAGATACTTTCAATTCAAAATATTTATTCTACTAACAATGTACACAAAACTGAATCAATATTTTTTCAAATATTCAAATTCTTTAAATGCATGAAATACAGTGTTATTGGAATAGTGTGTAATATCAAATTCAATATTTTTAGTGAAAGCAAGTATTGTATCAAGTAATAATAGTTTTATTCACACTTAAGTTTGTACAATATATCACAAATTACAACAAGTACAACAAATGTACACAAAACTGAATCAGTATTTTTTCAAATATTCAAATTTTTTAAATGCATGAAATACAGTGTAGTGTAATTGGAATAGTATGTGTAAATTTATATCCAATTCAATATTTTTAGTGTAAGTAACAATACAATACAATAAACTATTTTACGAGGGAAAATACGGCCCTCAAGTAATAATAGTTTATTCACACTTTGTACATTTCAACATAAATTACAACAAGTACATAAAGTAACAATATGAGTGGAACAGGCTTGCATTTTTAAGAGCTAAATTTAGAAAGAAAACTTGGATGTCTATCATATCTGATGATAGGCAAAGGAGATTATCTGAAATATCATAACATGACAGCTGAACTTTTTGTTATTTTATTCATAACTTAGTCATTACATGTACAATCATGTGCAAAATACCTTGGGACATTATCTGATTTTTACATGAAAAATATTTTTCCACTGTATCAATGTTGAGTTTTGGGAATGTGAAACGGTTGTCATTTGAAAGACCAATCAACATTGCTCAGTGGGGAAGGGGGTTTGCAAATCAAATAGATACGTTAAGTATATTTCTTAAAACTCAAACGAAAATGTTCATAAAAATGTTACAATATCCCAACAATTTTGAACATGACTGTAACACGACCCCATAAATAGTACTGCAATAACAATAACATGAAATCAAAAACACTAAATATTTTAATATCTTGACATTGACAGTGACATTTTCAAGGATCATAAAGTCACAAATTTCCTCTTAATTTGTAAACCCAATAAAATTTACTGTCCTACTTGAAGAGTCATTGAGATGATTATTAATAATTAATCAATACAGTAAGATTATATGCAGGCATGTTAGGTTTGTATATCAAGTAAATCATTTTGTGACTTGTTCAAAATGTTTGCACTAAATTGTAAGTTTCTTTAATCTTGCATCAGTGTCATCATTTAAAAAATATTTTTTCATTTGTTTTTGTATTTTTTTAAGTATTATTTTACTTGTCAATATATGTTTTTCTTGTCATAAGAAATCAAAAATCATACTTACAAAATTTAGTTGATGCTGTAGGAATCATTTTCTAATTCTTTCAAAATCATAATTACTATTAATATCAACATTGTAAAAATCTTCATTTTCAATACATTCCAAATTACATACTGTAATTATTATGTCATCGTCAGAAAAAATATTTCTGAATTTGAAATCAAAAATCATTACATTAAAGATATTTTTCACATTCAAAATTATTTATTTTGTCTTTTAGTGGAACCAAAATCTTCAGAGTTATTTTTAATTTCAAAATCTCAAGACCACATTTTAGAAGAAAATTGAATATTTAAACTGCTTTTTTGCATTCCCACAGAGTTTAACTCAAAATAATTTAAATTAATGATTTTCCATTAGAGTTCAGCTCAGCAAATATAATAATACATGTAAGATAATTTGAAAATTCCAAGTGTGTTGTTTTCAACATTTGTGGAATAGTTTGTAAGCTCGGCAACCATAAAACAATTAAAAAATTATTAATTCTGAAAATGTCTGAAAGAGATAGCTAGTACCCAACTAGAACTAGCAAATTTTAACTTAAGGACGTTCGCGGGAAAAAGCAAAGTAAATGTCAATTTCCTGAGACTTTGACTTTTTTTTTTCCTGAGACATCAAATAAGCTAAAAAACATTTGGGGTCACCGTCGATGTTTTCGAGCAAAATGGCCTTAAAGTCGGCATTTTCTGCATTTTTTGTAAGCTGCGTGACAGAATGTCTTGGTGGCAAATACAAGAAAGAAAATTAGTAAAAAATGCCACTTATAATAAAAGAAGGCCATAAAATGTTTTTGAAACTCATAATATTTCAAAATAAAGCGATTTTTTGACACAAAACGAGAAAATAAATACCTTTTTTGGAGAAAAAGACAGTACGTCTCGAACAAAATGGCCGCTTTTTGTCGTTTTCGAGGGCTTAAAAAAACTGAAAAAGCCGATTTTCTGTGGGACATTTTTTTCAAAAACTAAATGAAGACTTATTTTTAGTAGTTATTTTGTCCGTTTTTTTGAGTTATTGTGCTTCAAACATCGAAAAATCGTCTCCAAAGAGAGATAGCTAGATATTACTTTAATTTAGAAAATTGTATTTCCAAAGTGTGTTCCATAACAGTTATTTATGAGCTCAGAAACCACAAAGTAAAACATTTATGAAATTATTACTTTTTTTTAACATTTTCCTAAGAATTAACCCATCAAAATGGTTTATTTCAAAGTGCATTCTTAAACGTTCCATAAGAGTTACAGTGTGAATCACAAACCGCGGGCACCCAGAAATATTTTAGAAACCGTTTATTGTTTGTTGAACAACTCAGAAACAACTATATCACCGCAAGTTTGACTGATGTGTAGTATGATAAACCTTTTGTAGCTAGAGTTGTCTGTGAGTTGTTCGATGAACAATAAACAATTTCTAAAATATTTCTGGGTACCCACGGTTTTTCAATTCGCACTGTAAGCTGATCAGAAACAACAAGATGATTTATTTGTAAAATTATTACTTGAAATTTTTAACATTTCCTTAAGAGATTGGCCCAACAATTATTTTATAGCCTGTGATGCCAGCAGTCTGCAGGGTTGAAGGATCGAAAAGAGAAGGACCTTTATTTTCTTTTGTTTCCCTTAACCACACAGACCACTGTCAGCGCAGGCTACAAAGGTATTTTCCAATATTTTTATAAGAGTTAAGCCAAGAATCCATTTAACTCACAGTGTGTTTTTTAAAAAATTTTCACAAGAGATTAGCTCTGCAAGATACTTACTTGTAATAAGCGTTGATTTTACATAACAATTCAAAATAACTTATCTACTTAAATATAAACACTCCAGGAGTCAGAAGATCCACTTTGTTTGTTATTGAAATAGAAAAAGCTAATAAAATTGTTGAAGGTGAATAACAGCATCAGCAAAATGTCTTTTTATTGTCCCTTGACAGCTTTTTGTTTTGCTTTGTTTTTATCACTTGCTTCCTACTTTCATTTTCTGAATCATTTATTTTCCTAATTCTTCCACTGTTTTTTCTTATTTTGATTCTTAGTCTTTTCCGTTCATGTCTTCAGACTTTCATCCAATCATCCATTTATTCATTCACTTTATTCATTCACTTTATTCATTCACTTTATTCATTCACTTTATTCATTCACTTTTTTCATTCACTTTATTCATTCATTTATTTGTTCATTCATCCATTTACCCATCCATCCCTTTATTTAGAAATTGATTCATTGGTGTATTCATTCATTCATTCATTCATTCATTCTTTCATTCATTCTTTCATTCATTCATTTATCCATATATTCATCCATCCTTCCCTTCATTTATTCATGCATGCATTCATAAATTTGTTCATTCATTCATTGAATTCACCTATCCAATATAATATCCATCCATCCATTTATTTATTCATTCATTTGTTCATTAACTCATTCATTCATTCATTCATTCATTCATTCATTCATTCATTCATCTATCCAATATAATGTACATCCATACACTGTACATCCATCCATCCATTTATTCATTCATTCATTCAATTTTTTCTTTCCATCAAGCTTTTCTTATCTCTGACAATGAAATAATTCCAGTTAAAAAAGATTGCCAAAAATACCCCAAATACACTAGAATGATTCATGGTGTTCCACAATCTTCTCATCTATCTTGTCATAACTGTTTCCAATTTATTTATTTGTTATCTACATCTCATTTTAAGATAGTGGAGCTAGCCTGCTGATAAATTCAATTCCGTTGCTTAACTATAATAAATGGTTTTTATTACTAACACCTAACCACTATTTATTTATGTGATATTAGTAACAATAAATAATAAACTAACACCTGTACCTGCTGAGTGCATACCGTTAAACAATATCACACAGGCATTTAGTAATGGCTAAAAAACCTATTAAAATATTTATCCATAACAAAGGTGTTTTTCTTTCCTTGCAATTTGTGAAATCTCTGTGATATTAGTTCCGACGTCAGCTGTTATTATATTGCAATAAAATAGACTAAGAACACAGTTGGAGACTAATACATTTTGTACAAATAACGCTAAAGAAAAATCTAGAAGCCTGCAAAATTATTATATATTCTAGGAAGCTAGCTTTCAAAAAGTATTAAAGCGCTTAAATCGTAGACATTGATGTCTGTTATTGGTGCCCTGTTATCATCATTTATCTAACGTTTTAGTCAATAACATATTACTTAATGCTAGGAAAAATCGAAAAGCCTGCAAAATTATTTTATATTCTAGGGAGTTTTCAAAAAGTATTAAAACACGTAAATCGTAGACAATGATGTCTGTTATTGGTGCCCTGTTATCATCATTTATCTAAAGTTTTAGTCAATAACATATTACTTAAAGCTAAAGAAAAATCTAGAAGCCTGCAAAATTATTATATCTTCTAGGAAGCTTTCAAAAAGTATTAATAAAAATGTTAACGTAAAATGTAGACATTGATATCTGTTATTGGTACCCTAGCTGTTATCATCATTTATTTAACGTTTTAGTCAATAACATATTACTTAAAGCTAAAGAAAAATCTAGAAGCCTGCAAAATTATTATATCTTCTAGGAAGCTTTCAAAAAGTATTAATAAAAATGTTAACGTAAAATGTAGACATTGATATCTGTTATTGGTACCCTAGCTGTTATCATCATTTATTTAACGTTTTAGTCAATAACATATTACTTAAAGCTAAAGAAAAATCTAGAAGCCTGCAAAATTATTATATCTTCTAGGAAACTTTCAAAAAGTATTAATAAAAATGTTAACGTAAAATGTAGACATTGATATCTGTTATTGGTACCCTAGCTGTTATCATCATTTATTTAACGTTTTAGTCAATAACATATTACTTAAAGCTAAAGAAAAATCTAGAAGCCTGCAAAATTATTATATCTTCTAGGAAGCTTTCACTAAAACGTAGACATGCATTGATATCTGTTATCGGTACGTACCCTGTTATAATCATCATCATGGTATCATTAATCTAACATTTTAGTCAATAACATATTACTTAGCGTTGAGTAATGTGTACTTAAAGAAATGTTCTGTTCAGTTTATTATGGAGACATTTGTTACAGATATTACAAGTGATAATTTTTTTTCTATAAGCAACCTTTTAGCAATAATAAGTGGAGTAAATTTATCCATATTCTCTACATAATGCCTTCTGTTTAGGGGGGGGGGGGGGGGGGGGGGAGTAGATATTGTAATTTAAATTGGGTTGATTTGAATTACAATAGGTTTGATTTGAATTACAATTATAGCTATACCCCCCAAAACACAGACAGCATTATTGTTATTGTGAAAGTAGTGAATTCACATTTAAACTAAAATATGGCACCTTTTCTTTCTTCTCTTGTCTTTCCGCTTGTACTTGAGGTTTCTCGAGGAGAAAGAGATGCTGCTCAATAAAAAAGGTTGTTTAAAAGCTGAAATAGAAATTCTTTGTGGACAATTGCCATTTTTCTATCTTTAAATTTTGATATAATTATAGTAATCTAAAGATAAGAGTTTATTTGTATTTGCATAGGAGAAAAGCATAATTCTTCCACATTTTTTCAACAGTAATTTATGTAACACAAAAACTCAGTTTTCATAGCTCATTGTAAAAGATAATAAAAAGAAGTTTGTGAATAATTGTCATTGCATGGTACTTTGTTCATTGAAAAAAATCTACACAGTCTTAAGAGTAGCTAAGAAGAAAAGCATAATTATTAAAGCAACACTTTTATGTAACACAAAAACTCAGCTTTCATAGCTCATTGTAAAAGATAATAAAAACGAGAAGTTTGTGAATAAATGTCATAATAAGTTAAGAATCTACAATCTGAAGAGGACATGATTTTATTGAATTTTATATATTAAAGTATGGTCCTTTAAATTTCTAAAAGCAATATAGTGAAGAGAGCACTTTCAAGAGACTGTTGAGCGGACTTCAGTTGCCATTGTTATCACTGATAGACTTGAGAGTACATGATTTTATTGAATTTTAGATAAAGTATGATCCTTCAAATTTCTATTAGAGTAGCAGTGTAAAGGCAATATAGAGCAGAGAGCACTTTGAAAGAAACCCTTAAGGCTTCAATTGTCATTGTTATTACTGATAAGTTATCTAAATGCAAGAGTACATGATTTTATTGAATTTCATATAGAGCATGGTCTTTCAAATTTCTATTAGAGTAGCAGTGTAAAGGCAATGTAGAGTAGAGAGCACTTTGAAAGAGACCGTTAAGCCTCCAATTGTCATTGTTATCACTGATGAGTAATCTAAATGTGAGAGTACTTGATTATATTGAATTTTTGTACAAGTAATGGTACTTCACATTTTGATAACAATATCAATATAAACAGGGCATATCTATAGTCTGCCGTAGAAGTGGGAGAAAGTGCTTTATTCAACAATAGGTCTGCTTTTGTCACAACTTTTGAATATACATACATGTAGTCTACAAGCCTAAAACGTCTGAGTAACAATGTCTTTTTTGGTCCTTCTATTGTTGAATAAAGGATTAACATCCAAAATGCCAGCAAGGTTAAACTTATATGATTCATAATAATAACTAGATACTCTTTAAGAACCACAGTATGTTATCTATTTATACAAGTTTTTTAAAGGTAACCTTAACGTTTAAAAACGTTTTAAAAACAGCTTTTTATTTTTTTTTCAGTTTTCTTTTTAAAATATTCTAAAATACTGGCACCTTGAGAGCTATGCTATCCTTCTTACTCCAAATATTGAAGAATTATTTCTTAAACAAGTCCTGATAGTGTTTGTTTATCTTGCCCTTAATTTGAGAGTGCAAGTTTACATTATTTGAAATTTCATAAAGTTATTGTGTTTGCTTAAAAGCTCTTAGTCTTCATCTTCATAACAATATCAGTACTGGACAAAGTATATATTAATTGTCTTATGGCACTTTATACTATTTGACCAGCTGATGAAAGACAAACAAGTCATGTTGCTATATACACTGTCATTTATTGTCGATGTGACAAATATACTTAACCCACTCTCAAAGGGAATTTTTGCCACTACCCTACCCCTCCCCTCTGAAAAATTAATTTTTGATATTAATTTTATATTGTCTTTTTGTGTTCCCTCTGACCTCCCCTCCCCTCTGAAACTTTGAACTTTCTTTCATTCTCTAGTTTCACATAACCATAATGCCTTCTGTTTTTCTGGGTAGATATTGTGATTCAAATTTGTTTGATTTAAATAGATATTGTAATTCAAAATTGTTTGATTTGAATTACAATTTGTATGATTTAAATTTCAATATATATATATAGCTACATCCCAAAACAGAAGGCATTATGGTTATTGTGAAAGAAGAATTTTGTGGGTTTTCTTCGACCTCCCCTCCCCTCTGAATTTTCAACTTTCTTCCATAAAGACTCTGTTAATTTGGGTGTTTGCTATGACCTTCCCTCCCCTCGCATCTGGAACTACCATCTTTTTCTCACACAGAATTTGTAACACCGTAAAAAGATGTTGACTTTACTGACGTTTCGAGCTTTAGCCCTTCGTCGAAGAGTTAGACAGTTTTGTAATGTTTATGCTGTATTTTTAACATGTTGTTTATGTTTTTCTACAGTTACTATAGATACCATACGAGAAATACGGACAGGCAAGACTACAGATGTGTTCCGTGAGATGGATCGAGATGACATCCAAGAAGACTGCGCCTTTTCCATCATTTATGGTGAAAACTTTGAAACTTTGAACCTCGTTGCGTTTTCACCTGACGAAGCTAATATCTGGGTCACTGGACTGAAATGTCTTATTGATTCTGATAAAGGTATGTAATGGGAAAATGAATGGATGAATAAATGGATGAGAAAAGAAATAGACTATTGAAGAAACGGATGGGCGAAGAAATAACTGATTGAATGAATGAATGAATAAATTGACGAGAGAAGAAATGGACGAGTGAAGAAATGAATAATATATATATGGTATTAACCCACAATTAATAGACACAACTACAACCTCAGAAAATTTGAGCCCCAGGTGGGAAACGAACCCACGACCTTCCGATTATCTAGACGGATGCTCTACCACTGAGCTACCGGAAGAAATGAACGATTGAATGAATGAATGAATAAATTGACGAGAGAAGAAATGGACGAGTGAAGAAATGAAAGATTGAATGAATGAATGAATAAATTGACGAGAGAAGAAATGGACGAGTGAAGAAATGAAAGATTGAATGGATGAATGAATAAATCAATGAATGAGTGAGTGAATAAATATATGAATGATTAAAAAAAAAAAAAAAAAAAAATACCAGCATGTAAATGAATGAAAAAACAAATTGATATGTTGATATGATTGTTAAGGCCCGGAAAAACGGCTTCAACATTTACTTCAACATTCGTTGGCAATGTTGAAGTCGTTTGCCCTGCTCCATTCAACATTGTTGACTACACCCATGCGCATTTAGTTGTCTTTCAAATACGTAAACACGTTTCAACAATGTTAAAAGGGGGTGGCAAACGGTTTCAACATTACTATTCAACAAAATCGAACCGATGTTGAAGTAAATTTTACATCGTTCAACAACCATTCTACAACGTTCAACAAAATCGAACGAATGTTGAAGCCGTTTTCCCGGGCCTTAACAATATATTTTGCCCTGTCATTACAGCTCAAAGTCCAGTGGAACAACGTCAACAAATACGAGATAGATATCCTTTTATATTAAAGAAATGATAAAAAGAAATGATAGGTCACAGCTTCTAACGATTAATGACATTCATGCCGTTATGCCATTTTCCTGAATAACACATTCATTGGTGGAGCTTATTCGGTTTGTCAATGCACTATCATTTACAACTTTGATGTGCATGGGAAGAGAATGTTTTGGTAGATAAGATAAATTATAAGTCACAGATTCTAACGATTAGTGACATTCATGCCGTTTTGCCATTTTCCTGAATAACATATTTCAGTGTGGAGAAGTTAACTCATTGGTGAAGCTTATTCGGTTTGTCAATGCAATATCATTTCTAACTTTGATGTGGGGAAAGCAGGGTGAATGCTTCTAACCATAAGTGACATGTCGTTTCTCCATTTTTCCTGAGTAATATATTTGTCAGTTAGTTCCTGCTTTGGCCATATAGCTGTTGAGATAACGTGCAGGGTGGAGAGATTATGACAAATGGAAAGCAATTACAGGTCTATATGTATGACAGAGGATGTGGACAGTATTCTTAAAGTAGTATTGTAAAGTGAATGAATGAGGGAAAAATGGATAATTTTTACATGTATTTATTGTCAGGCATTATCTTCATTATCTTTATCATCATCGTCATCATTATCATCATCATCATCATCCTAATTATTATACCATCTCTATCGTCATTATCATTACTTACTTACTTACTTCCGGCTAATCATTATCATTAATCATCACTATCGCCATCGCCATTATAATCATTATTATTATCATTATCATCATCATCATCACTATCGCCATCGCCATTATAATCATTATTATTATCATTATCATCATCATCATCACTATCGCCATCGCCATTATAATCATTATTATTATCATTATCATCATCATCATCACTATCGCCATCGCCATTATAATCATTATTATTATCATTATCATCATCATCATCACTATCGCCATCGCCATTATAATCATTATTATTATCATTATCATCATGCCAATCATAATGATCATAGCCTGTGAAACGGCCCTCCACTGGGCTCTTTCCCTCTTTCAAGTTTTATCTTGTAGAGCCGTTTCTCAAGCTATGATTGTAATCATTATTACCATTATCATCAACATCAGCATCGCAAAAATCAACATTTGAGAAGTGATGTGTGCTAAAATATTTAATGTAGGGGTATAGTGAGTGCGAGTGTGTCGAATACTTAAAATTATAGCGCTAGCTGCCTAAGGGAGAATCGGTAACGATTCCCGTATTTCCATGTAAAACAATGATTTATTTGTTTAATATTTATTTATCATCAAGATTATCGTCATCATCTGTCAGTACCGTTAATCAAGGTATCTGTCATACTTCCTCTATAGAGGCAAAAGATGTTAGAGGGATATATATTTAGGTGGTATGTTCCTTAACAATCTTACATGGTTAAAAGAACAGTTTGTCTTGGCTGATAATGGTGGTAAAGGAAGACTGAATGAACGAGAAGTATTGAATGTCTTGCAGCAACTTAATGCTGACATACCTGAAACTATAGTCAAACAAAAATTTAAGGTAAGAGCTGCTATGTTATGATAATGAAATGCCTCCCACACGCGTAGGAGTGTGCAGCGATATCAAGTATGGCCCCATAACAAATCAAATGAAATTCCGAAACAGCGTGTTTCGACGATAGTCCCGGTGATTGTAATATATGAGGGACTATATACCTCATGAATAGTAATGAGGGAAAATTAGTTCTAATTTTCCCTCATTACTATGTATGAGGGAAAATTAGAATTAATTTTCCCTCATACATAGTAATGAGGGAAGATTAGTTCTAATTTTCCCTCATTCCTATTCATGGAGAGGGATGTTAGCGATATAACGTCCCTCTTAAAACAATGGAACCCGAGGTGATCATGGCATTATCATCGTTATTCCCCAGGAAGCTACAGTCGTAAGCTCTGCTCCTCAAAAGAATAGTTTGTCTTTAGAAGAATTTTTGTCATTTTACAAAGAATTAACGACAAGACCTGAAGTGTATTTCTTATTAGCAAGGTAAATTGACATTGACTTTCCCTGTTTTATTAAGATGATTAGTGAACTAACGAATGAATGAATGAAGAGTGAATGAATGAATGGATGGATGGATAGAAGTGGCCAAAAAAAAAAGAAAGAAAGAATGGTTAAAGGATGTGTAGTTGGATAAATGGATGACTGAGCGAATTGATAAATGGAAGAATGAATGGATGAATGATTGATTGAATGATTGATTGATTGATTGAATCGATGAATGATTGAATTGATGAATGATTGACTGGTTGGTTGATTGATTGAATGGAAAGATGAATGATTGAATGGATGGATGGATGATTGAATGGATGATTGATTGACTGAATGGAAAGATGAATGATTGCATGGATGATTGATTGACTGAATGGAAAGATGAATGATTGAATGGATGGATGGATGATTGAATGGATGATTGATTGACTGAATGGAAAGATGAATGATTGAATGGAAAGATGAATGATTGAATGGATGATTGATTGACTGAATGGAATGATGAATGATTGAATGGATGGATGGATGATTGAATGGATGGATGGATGATTGAATGGATGGATGGATGATTAAATGGATGAATGATTGAATGGATGATTGATTGACTGAATGGAAAGATGAATGATTGAATGGATGATTGATTGACTGAATGGAAAGATGAATGATTGAATGGATGATTGATTGACTGAATGGAAAGATGAATGATTGAATGGATGGATGGATGATTGAATGGATGATTGATTGACTGAATGGAAAGATGAATGATTGAATGGATGGATGGATGATTGAATGGATGATTGATTGACTGAATGGAAAGATGGATGATTGAATGGATGGATGGATGATTGAATGGATGATTGATTGACTGAATGGAAAGATGAATGATTGAATGGATGGATGGATGATTGAATGGATGATTGATTGACTGAATGGAAAGATGGATGATTGAATGGATGGATGGATGATTGAATGGATGATTGATTGACTGAATGGAAAGATGGATGATTGAATGGATGGATGGATGATTGAATGGATGATTGATTGACTGAATGGAAAGATGGATGATTGAATGGATGGATGGATGATTGAATGGATGATTGATTGACTGAATGGAAAGATGGATGATTGAATGGATGGATGGATGATTGAATGGATGATTGATTGACTGAATGGAAAGATGGATGATTGAATGGATGGATGGATGATTGAATGGATGATTGATTGACTGAATGGAAAGATGGATGATTGAATGGATGGATGGATGATTGAATGGATGATTGATTGACTGAATGGAAAGATGGATGATTGAATGGATGGATGGATGATTGAATGGATGATTGATTGACTGAATGGAAAGATGAATGATTGAATGGATGGATGGATGATTCATGATGGATTGAATGAATGGAAAGATGAATGATTGAATGGATGGATGGATGATTCATGATGGATTGAATGAATGGAAAGATGAATGATTGAATGGATGGATGGATGATTGAATGGATGGATGGATGATTCATGATTGATTGAATGAATGGAAAGATGAATGATTGAATGGATGGATGGATGATTCATGATGGATTGAATGAATGGAAAGATGGATGATTGAATGGATGGATGAATGATTCATGATGGATTGAATGAATGGAAAGATGAATGATTGAATGGATGGATGGATGATTGAATGGATGATTGATTGACTGAATGGAAAGATGGATGATTGAATGGATGATTGATTGACTGAATGGAAAGATGGATGATTGAATGGATGATTGATTGACTGAATGGAAAGATGGATGATTGAATGGATGGATGGATGATTGAATGGATGATTGATTGACTGAATGGAAAGATGGATGATTGAATGGATGGATGGATGATTGAATGGATGATTGATTGACTGAATGGAAAGATGGATGATTGAATGGATGGATGAATGATTCATGATGGATTGAATGAATGGAAAGATGAATGATTGAATGGATGGATGGATGATTGAATGGATGATTGATTGACTGAATGGAAAGATGGATGATTGAATGGATGATTGATTGACTGAATGGAAAGATGGATGATTGAATGGATGGATGAATGATTCATGATGGATTGAATGAATGGAAAGATGAATGATTGAATGGATGGATGGATGATTGAATGGATGATTGATTGACTGAATGGAAAGATGAATGATTGAATGGATGGATGGATGATTGAATGGATGATTGATTGACTGAATGGAAAGATGGATGATTGAATGGATGGATGGATGATTGAATGGATGATTGATTGACTGAATGGAAAGATGAATGATTGAATGGATGGATGGATGATTGAATGGATGATTGATTGACTGAATGGAAAGATGGATGATTGAATGGATGGATGGATGATTGAATGGATGATTGATTGACTGAATGGAAAGATGGATGATTGAATGGATGGATGGATGATTGAATGGATGATTGATTGACTGAATGGAAAGATGGATGATTGAATGGATGGATGGATGATTGAATGGATGATTGATTGACTGAATGGAAAGATGGATGATTGAATGGATGGATGGATGATTGAATGGATGATTGATTGACTGAATGGAAAGATGGATGATTGAATGGATGGATGGATGATTGAATGGATGATTGATTGACTGAATGGATGGATGGATGATTGAATGGATGGATGGATGATTGAATGGATGATTGATTGACTGAATGGAAAGATGGATGATTGAATGGATGGATGGATGATTGAATGGATGATTGATTGATTGAATGGAAAGATGAATGATTGAATGGATGGATGGATGATTGAATGGATGATTGATTGACTGAATGGATGGATGAATGATTCATGATGGATTGAATGAATGGTGGATAGATGGATGAATTAATGGATAAGTGAATGGATGAAATGGATGAACCGGCCGAAGGGAAGAAACCAGAACGAAGGAAACTCATCGTCAACTTGTTTTATAGATATGCAAGTAATAATGATTCACTGACAACAGATGACTTGCTGCTGTTTTTAGAGGCTGAACAAGGAGTAAGTGCACACTAGATATAAATAGAAATACTGAAGAAATAGAAGTGAGATCGTGCTGTGCGCAGTTATAAAGCATGCGGGTTGTCAGAGCTCGAGAGACATGTTAAGAGAAGCACGACGCGAAACAGAGTGCTTCTCAACACTTCTTGAGTGTTCTGACAAACACCAGGTGCTTTATGACTAGACACAGCACAGAAAGCAATTTTTCTTTTTCAATTTTTATTCTCTCTCTCTACTCTTTGACTAATTTACTTACAAGGCTCAGTAAGACTGTAATAAAGACCTCGGAACTGGTCTATGGCTATTTCTCCAACTTAGTTTTAAATTTGTTGAGTGGCATGGGTGGCGTAGTTGGTTTACCGCGCAGTCTGTTTACGAAGGCTACTCACCGCTGTGATCCAGGCTGAGGCATGCATTATATGTGAGTTCAGTGTGTTTGATGTGTTGTTTTCTCCTATCTTACGAGGGTTTTGCTCCGGGTTATCCGGTTTTCCTCCTTCCGCAAAAATGAAAATGGGAGCCGAGTTAAGTGCTAAAACGTAGAGGAAGTGAGCGTGTGTCTGATTTTTCTCAATTGGTAGAGCACTTGTGTCTGGCCAGAAGATTGAGACGTTCAAAAAGTGATTTGTTTGTATCAGAATTGCCTCAAAACTTGTCCATCTTCAGGCCAAAAGTAATCAGCACATACAAGCAAACATTCTACTCTAACATATAAATGGAAACTAGCGAGTAAACTAGTATAGGCTGCGTCGGTGTTTGATATAAACGATAGGTAATATAATGAAATTTGTAACACCGTAAAAGCCCTTCGTCGGAGTAAAAGAGTTAGACTAAAGCGGTGGTCAAACGGCTATGATAGTTGATGATAGTTGAAGGCGTCTCAACTATCATCAACTATCCTGTACGCGCGGTCAAACGGCAAAAACTATCATCGACTATCATGTGAAATTTGAACATGTTCAAACTCTATGATAGTCCATGATAGTCGATGATAGTGCATGATAGTTGGTGGTCAAACTCACATGATAGTTGGAACTATCATCAACTATCATGAAGAACTATCATCAACTACCTAAGGAATAAATTAGTCGCATTTCTACACAGCTTCTCTAACAATAACTGTGTTTGTGTTCAGCTATCTCGAGTTGGTAAAGAAGACTGTTTAGAAATCATTAATAGATGTGAACCTACTGAAGAAGGACGACGGAAAAAGTGCTTAGGAATTGATGGTAAGACGACTTGTCATCATGATGGTCACGTACTATCAATATCATTATTATGGTCAACATCATTATCATCATCATGATCGTAGTTTGATTGTGATCATCATCGACACTAGTACAAGTACCTTTTTTGTCTCGTATTATCAACATCGTTGGCATCATCAATATGATCATTATCAATAATATTATCAGCATTATCAACGACATCATCATCGACATCATCATCAAAATCATCATCATTTTCATAATTATCACTATCAATATCATCATCATCATCATCATCAATATCATCATCATAATTATCACTACCATCATCATCATCAATATCATCATAATCATCATAATCATCAATATCATCACCATCATCATCATCATCAATATCATCATCAATTTCATCATAATCATCAATATAATATCTTCCTTTCCCCCCAGGGTTTACCCAGTATCTCATGGATAGTGACTGTGATATCTTCGATCCAGACCATTCTAAAATATGGCAGGATATGGAACAACCCTTATCACATTATTTTATAGCTTCTTCACATAATACGTAAGTGTAAATAATACTTTTGTTGACGTGCTGTGATCTGGTTTTCGAAACGTCGGAGTTCGACGTTCTACTCGGCCTGGACCCTCGACGTTTAGCTACACTCACAGTCTTTCTCAAGACTACACAAACCCGTAGCCTCCTCCACAGGCGTCTCTGTGATCTAATTTGGATTTGGGTTTCCTTTTGGATTTGGGTTTCCTGTGCTGCTACTAGAGAGGGACTAGGCGCTAGTTAGGGGAGAAAAAAGAACCCCTCTTCTTCTTAACACAGGAAGCCACACAGGAAGCCCAAAAGCCCAAAGATGAAAGAAAGAAGAGATGCCTGGGGAGGAGGCTAACAAACCCGGACGATCACAACACATGTACATCGTTTACACCTGGGTTCAAACCATTCCCTCTTAATAATACTTTTGTGTCTCAACTTACAGTATATTGATGACGTTTTTTACGTTTCTCTTTAGATGTTTGTTAGATAATCAGTTAAGTGGACGGTTAAGTGGAGTATTAGTGTGGACCAACTAACGTCGTTTTTTACGTTTCTCTTTAGATATTTGTTAGATAATCAGTTAAGTGGACGGTCGAGCTTAGATGGATATATCGTGGCGTTGCAGCAAGGCTGTCGGTGTGTTGAATGTAAGTACACACACATTTATCACGCCTATACTTATTAGTATTGTCACACATTGTTCACGCCTACTATTAGAGCTGATTTCGTATGACTGTGAACGGTTCAGTGCCGTGTGCGTGCCTTGCCGCGACCATGATGTTTTCTAGAAATTTGCCTTTCCTTCCGTGCCTAGCCTCAGTCTCCAGCCGTGGAGGAGGATCGCGGGCGCACGAAGCCACTGGGGACTGAGCCTATGCCGTGTCTTGACCGCGTTCGTGCCGTGAGCTTTTCATATTCATACGAAATGTGCTCTATTAGTATTGTCATACATATTTGCTACAAGGGTTTTACGGTTTTCCTTTCTCATCAAGCATCAACACTTAACATGAGTGGATGGATGAATGTTGTAAATACTGAATGTTGTAGTGAGTGTGAGTGAGCCTCTTGTCGCTTGAAACATTCAATGTTAGTAACATAATTCTCCAGTTTCACGTTATCTAGTACCGCTGAACTATTTAACAAAACGCGCAATTGCACAGGCTAAGCCTCGAGTTGTGGTAAAAATATTCACAAATTCCAAGCCAAACAAATTACGGAAGATCTATATTTACATATATAGCTTCTACTATATGGGAACATGTCCCATCTCAAATAAAAAAATCTGTAAATTAGCAAATTCAAAGCTCAATTTAAACTTTACCTGATCATATCACAAAAATGACCGTTGATATCAAAAATTAACTGTAAATCAATCCGCGTTATTAGAGTCGTTTTTGTTTGAGTGGGAAACTTGAGTATGACGCGATACCGCTACGATACGGCAGAAATTTCGAAGGTTTTTATCAAAACTACGATACGGATACGGTTACGATACGGCGCGGTAAGTTTCCCATTCATACGAAAACGACTCTATACGTGTGAATAAACAAAAGTAACGTAAAAATACTAACGCTAAACAATTAAAAAAAAAAACAAATTTAAATTTACTCCTATCTGAGAATATCTCTATGCCTCTTTGTATCAAATTGTACAGCGGTGCTAGATAACATGAAACTGTAGTATTAGGTAATACGTTTATATATTCTGTTTCAGTGGACTGCTGGGATGGTGCTAATGACGAGCCAGTGATATATCATGGGCATACACTAACGTCCAAGATCTTGTTTAAAGACGTTGTAGAAACTATTGAAGAATACGCCTTCGAAGCTAGTCTGTAAGTCTTACATAAATAGAATAACTGGTTAGAAGAAGGGACGAATGGATCGATTAATGAATAGATGAATAAATGGATGGATGAATGAGAAAATGAATCCCGATGAATTGATTTACAATGAATGAAAGAAGAAATGGATATTAGAAGAAGGAATGAATGAGTAGATTGATGTGTGGATTGATAGTTGGATAAATGAATAAATAGATGGATTAAATGATGGATGGATAGATAGATGGATGGATGAATAGATGGATGATGAGAAAATGAATTGATAAATTGATTGATGGATGGATGAATGGGTAAGTTGGTGGTTGGATGGATGGATGGATGGATGAATAGATGGATGATGAATGGATAGATGAGAAAATGAATTGATAAATTGATTGATGGATGAATCAATGGATGAATGGGTAAGTTGGTGGTTGGATGGATGGATGGATGGATGAATAGATGGATGATGAATGGATAGATGAGAAAATGAATTGATAAATTGATTGATGGATGAATGGGTAAGTTGGTGGTTGGATGGATGGATGGATGGATGAATAGATGGATGATGAATGGATAGATGAGAAAATGAATTGATAAATTGATTGATGGATGAATCAATGGATGAATGGATAAGTTGGTGGTTGGATGGATGGATAACTAATTAAAATATTTACTATTTCTTTTCCGTTGTCCGTAGGTACCCACTGATATTATCAATAGAGAATCACTGTAGCGTCAAACAGCAACAAGTAATGGCAAAATATCTTAAAGAAAAATTAGGTGGTAAGGACTTTTTATTTTTATGTCTATATGTGGACGTGCAGTGACGTATTTTGTTAATGTTTTGCCAATCAACCATTGTTATTAGAACAAAGAAAATTACAAAATATATTGTTAAAATGGTTGGCAAATAAGCATCACAATACCAACACTTGTAAACTGGCACTATGCTCATCTATAGTTACAGCTTTTTGATATGCAGCCAACCGGTCTCGCTCACTTTTGGATTAGACTAGAAGAACTTGTCCCTAGTCCTCTTCTCCCCTTTCTTGATATAGGAAGCCCGACATGCTGTAATTCTAACTGTTAAAACTATTATCATGTTCAGACAAGTTATATACCACTCCGCCTGGTGAAGATGATACCAAGTTACCATCTCCTGAGTCTTTGAAAGAAAAAATATTAATAAAGGTGATTACACTCTTTGAGTACCGATGATGATGGCGATATGATAGTGATGGCAAATGTGGTGATGATGATGGTGGGGATGTTGGTGGTGGTGGCGATAATGATTATGGTGATGGTGGTGACGATGATGATGATGATGGTGACGATGATTATGGTCATGATGATGATAATGATTATGATGATAATAATGATTATGATGATGTCCGTGATGATGATTTTTTTACCACGAGAAAATAAAATTCATATCTTCAAGCCACCGTGTAATGTTCTTTTTATTATATGGACAAATTGAATATTCGAAGGTCGTATTCTGTTTTCTTCATTGTGTTTTGGTTCTCATTTTCTTTTGAAAATTTAGCCAAGTCTTCCTCTGAGACTTCTACAAATCGAGCCGCCATGTTTAATTCAGCGAACAAACGACGAGAAATGGGCGGGAAAGTTATTTTGATTTGACGCGTACGTACATCCGGGACGTTTTGGTACATAACTTTTTCATATCTTCACTAGTGAAAATATGGAAAATACGAGTGTTTTACTTTCCGGTAAAACACTACTATCCATATAATAAATACCATTATTTAAGTTTTAATATTCGTTACCGTTGTATTTATCCAGAATAAAAAGTTACCTGCATGTACGGACGATGCCGATACCGAGGCAGGTGATGTTAGTGAAGATGACGAGGACCAGGACGATAATAGTGTTATTAATGGTGATTACAGCAAGTTTGACCGACAAAACAGCCGACAGGGCAGCATTAAAAGACCGAACATTAAGGTACAGTCCTAGTGTATTGAGAGGACGAACTGTAAGTGCTACTAAAGTTATTAAGAATGTGATAACGACGAGAAGCCATTTTTAAAACATTTTTACTAGTGATATTTCGGTCATCATCCGATAACCACCATAAGAAATACATTGATTATGTGTTCACATGCAAATTTATTAGTTTGAGCAGTCCTATGGGGATTGGCTGACCCTGTTCATTTAAGGAGGGCTTTTGTTGTTTTATAAATAGTGCCTCTACTATCTTCCTATTGTAATTAATAGCCGTGTCCTTCACTAAGAATTTCAAAGTTATGTCAATTAAAGTTATCCATTCACTTGCATTCACACACTAAAGTGATTGCTGATCCATTAAAAAAAGACTGAAAGCTAAATGTAAAATTGTAGGGTATTTAGTGTTAGGGTTGAAAAGAACGAACAGCCACAGAAATGCTGAGGCTCGCCAAGGCTCGTGATTATCTTAGGCCTTTTTTCGTGTTCTCCCTAATATCCCGCGTAGCTTATTTCGCCATAAACCACTGACGGAAATTGTATTTTTTTTGGTTTACTAAAAAGCTACATTCTCTTAGTTTTTAGAAAAATTACTTTTATTAAGTAGACATTTTCCTATCCTGTGTTCTAGAACGATGTAAATAAGAACCCCAAGAAGACGATCAAACTGGCTCGTGAACTATCAGACTTGGTTAACTACTGCAAGTCAGTAGCGTTCGAGGACTTTCAACACACCACAGAAAACCGTGAGTATACTGATCTTTGCCACAATAATCGTCCTAGTCGTCATTATTATCGTTACATTTGTTTTTGTCATCATCCAAACCACCATCCTGCCATCATCAACATCATCATCATCATGACATTAATTTTTCATAATTATTAATATCATCATCATTATTTTTTCATCAACGTCATCATCATCACATAATCAATTTTTCATCATCGTCACTATCACCACCACCACCATCATCATCGTAATCATCGTCATCATCAACAACAACGTCATCATCAACAACAACGTCATCATCAACAACAACGTCATCCATCATCATCATCATCAACAACAACGTCATCCATCATCATCATCATCATCATCATCATCATGTAATCAGTTTTCATCGTAATCATTATCATTGGCATTATCCTCACCACCACGTACCATCACCATCATCACGATCATTATCAGTATCACCAACCACTGTAACAAAACTAACAAAATAATAAAATGGAAACGAAAAAGAAGAAGTGCCATCTAACATACACCTGTTGAAATAACAGTTTTCCTCTCTGTTTCTCCTTCAGAACAATTCTGGGAGATGTGTTCATTCAGTGAAGCAGTTGCACGTCGCCTTGCATCGTCTTGTCCTGAAGAACTCGTCAATTACAATAAAACATGGCTAAGCCGTGTTTACCCTTCAGGAAAAAGGGTTGGGTCGAGTAACTACAATCCACAGGAAATGTGGAACTGTGGATGTCAAATGGGTAAGGACTTTGGAACTGATTGGAATGATGATAGTGGTGATTATGCTGGTGGTGGTGATTATGCTGATGATGATGATGGTGATTACAATGGTCATGATGATGGTGATGGTGATGGTGGTGATTGCAATGATGGTGGTGATGATGATGATGATGATGATGATGTAGTAATGAGAATGATGATGATTATGATGATAGTAATAATGATGATTATGGTGACAAGACGGTGCTGTTGGCGATGGTGACGATAACGGAAAAATTATGGCAATAATCACGATAGAGGATAATGATGATAATGATTGTTATCATGAAAACAGTGTTCATGGTGATGAAATTATGGTGATGAAATTAAAGTGAATGTAGTAATGACGATGATGGGAATTGCAGTTCACAGTTGCGTTAATTATCAGTGATGATAAGGATATATTCTTGTTAATTTCCAGTTGCGTTAAACTATCAAACACCTGGTGTCATGATGCACTTAAATACTGGTAAATTCCTGGAAAATGGTGAATGTGGTTATGTACTGAAACCCTCGGTCATGAGAGATGGTAAGCTATTCCTGACATTTTTTTGTTCGTTGTTAAAATTATCACCATTATCATCACCATAATAATCATTCTCGTGAACCACATCATGATCTGTAGCATCGTCTTTATTATTATCGTCGCTATCACTATCGTCATCATCAACATAATCATCGTTATAATCATCGTTATCATCATCGTTATCATCATCGTTATCATCATCGCTATAATCATTTTCGTCGATATGATCTATAATCGTAATCATCATAATATTTATTCTGATTCAGATCATTGGCATCATCTCTCTCAGCATCATTATCATCATCATTATCATCATCTGACATCATCATAAGTTATAAGCACTTTTTAATCTCTCTAAATCTTCCAGAAATCGCATATTTTAATCCATACACCAAAGACACCATTCCAGGAATAGCGCCGCAAATCTTGCAGATCAAGGTGGGTTAAGTATTGATTTTTACACGTATTCAGTAAACTATCTGATTATTTTTCTCTTCCCTTTAGATAATTAGCTTTTTAAACGTATTCAGTAAACTATCTGATTACTTTTCTCTTCCCTTTAGATAATTAGCGGTCAACAGTTCCCTAAACCTAAAGGATCAACAGCTAAAGGAGATGTGAGTAGTTTATACATGTTAAATATTATACGTCTTGATACGGGGAGACGTTAGACCCATGGTCACTTATAAATGGTCTATTTATTTTTTTCGCGCGGTGCATGCTGGTAAGTGACGATGGGGGTTAAAAGATGATGTTGATACTAATGTTTGTTTTTGTAGGTTATTGATCCTTACGTAACGATAGAAGTGTTTGGTATTCCGTCAGATATATCACAAGAAAGAACGCGGACTGTACCACATAACGGTAAACTTTCTTCTCTTTGTATTCCTTTTGACTTTATTCCTTTTCTTTATTTCTTTATTCCTTTTCTTGACATGACCCTTTACGCTGATATGTACTAACTAAAAATCGTTTATAAAGCTCACATATTTAATTTGCTTTTCTGTTGCCTTTTACTAATATAATATACGGTGTTCTTTCAATTTCTGAGGCTTATTTTTACAAAGCTATAACATTTAAGGGTCACGTGACATCTTAGTTCAAATCGCCCATTGTATACTTAAGGGTCACGTGACATCTTAGTTCAAATCGCCCATTATATACCAAAAGTTGATCACAAGTTTGTTTACAGGTTTTAATCCACTGTTCGACGAGACGTTCGAGTTCCACATCAGTCTTCCCGAGTTAGCATTGGTACGATTCCTAGTCCAGGACGACGATTTCATTGGTGATGCGTTTATTGGTCAATATACAATACCTATGGAGTCAATGCTACCTGGTTATCGTCATATAAGACTGTTATCATCAAACGGTGAACCTTTGGAGTCTGCAACCTTGTTTGTTCAGATAACTATATCAAGTTTTAACGAAGCTGGGGTTCGTATTATCGTCATCATTTTTTTAATACAGTGGAACCCCGTTAATCCGGCCACCCAGGGGACAGCCTAAAGTGGCCGTATTAACGGGGTGGCCGTATTAAGCGGGTACATTTTATAGAAAATGTATGCATGCATGCATTTCGTTGGGACCTAAAAAACTGGCCGCAATAACGGTGTGGTCGTATTAAGCGGGTACATTTTATAGAAAATGTATGCAGGCATTCATTTCGTTGGGACCTAAAAAACTGGCCGCAATAACGGTGTGGCCGTTTTAAGCGGGTGGCCGTAAGGCGGGGTTCCACTGTATATTCATTTTTATATCATCATTTTCATCATCATTATTTTCATCGTCATCACAAACCGCATCATCTTCTTCATCATCAGAATCACATTTATCATTATCAATATTTTCACCATCAACATCATCATTTTTTTCATCACAACATCATTGTTAACATTGTCAGCATCATTAGTTCATCAGTACCATTATTTTCTATTATCAACATCATCATCAAGATCCGGTGTTATCGTCGTTATAATGACCATCATCATCATCATCATCATCATCACCATCATCACCATCATCACCATCACCATCATCATCATTGCTAACTTTATCAACATCATTATTTCATCATTACCATCATCATTATCATTGTTTTTTATCATCATCATCATCATCATCATCATCACCATCACTGTCATTTTCTAGGCACAATCATTACTACCATCATGATTATTGCTGACATTAGTGTCAGTGCTGATCTCCCTGTCTATAGACCCTTTTAATAAGTCCCGAAGTGTTTTCCGCGCTTGACGTCAAATTTATTCTTTTCATATTATACAAATTTCCTTTCATATTAAACAAATTTCAAAAGAATAAATTTGACGTCAAGCGCGGAAAACACAACACTTCGGGAATTATTAAAAGGGTCTTCACTTGTTTCTAGTTGACATTCAATATTTTGTGCGTATTTCTCTTGCAGCAAAAACAAAGAAAACTCTCCCTGAGAAAATCAAAGAAAGGACGAGAGGTATATTATTCAGTATTGATTACAATGAACAGTCTATACTTTTACGCGAAAACTCCAGGAAACAAGTTCAAGTTCTGTCGAGGGAATTTTTGGCCAAGAGAGAAAGAGCGATGAGGGACACGGGTGCGCACGGAAGACTGTCGTGTTTACAATAAGACCATTGGAGATTTACCGGCGTTTAAGTTAAGAAAGTTCGTGGAAAGTCAGTGCTTATATTTTCCTAACTCATTAAATTAGTTGTTTTCTTTCCTGGTCAAATAATACAAAAGAAATTCGCATAATACAGATCATGAAACACAACATCAAAGCATTCGTAAAATCTTCAGATAGTCTTTTGTTCAAAAGAAAATTCGAACACGCGCAGTGCGTTTTTCACCCGTGTCGCGACGAGGCGAAAAGTTGTCGTGTCTTCCCTTTGATACGTCATGTCTCACCATTCTCTCTCGGCCAAAACTTCTCGGGGCTTCCACCTTAAAGTGGAGACTGGTTTGCAGTCTAATTACATGGTGAAATACATATATGTCTTGTGTGGAATATTTACATATTTCTATTTTAACAGTATACTAGTATGAAAACTGTGAACGTCAAATCAGTGGACGAGACATTCAAAGTAAGTTTATATAACAGTATGTAAACCGAGTCGTGTGCTGAATGTCACTAGGGATTTTTCCGTGTTATCCGTGTGTGCTAAAATATTTAATGTAGGAGTACAGTGGAACCTCGCCTTACGGCCACCCGCTTAATACGGCCACCCCGTTATTGCGGCCAGTTTTTTAGGTCCCGACGAAATGCATGTCAATACATTTTCTAATAAAAGTACCTGCTTAATACGGCCACCCCGTTAATACGGCCAATTTGGGCTGTCCCTTCGGTGGCCGGATTAACGGGGTTCCACTGTAGTATATAATTTATGTATTTAATTTTCTAGTCTAGTATACAATTTAGGGGTTACAAGTGTGGGTCTAAGTCTCCCAATTAGTAGGACAATTGTGTCTTGTTATATTATTTAAGAGGTTACAGTGCGGACACAGTAGCTGGGCCCACCTGAACAAAACTGTCTAATCATAATCGACCTACAGGCAATCGATTCCCCATAAAATCTGACTAAACCAATCAGCGTTAATAACAATAAAAGCTATCGGTTGTAATGCAGTTTTGTTCAGGTGGGCCCAGTTAGTGTGTCCGCACTGTAAAAAATGTGATTTGATTTTATGTCAAAATATATTATCATTTAAAATAAAGATTAAGGCAGTAACGTTTCGAAGCCTTCACTGACTTCATCGTATTGTTTGTAGCAATATATTATCATAATCACTAAAAAACACTGTCAACATATTAACTTTGGAATATTTTGGAATAGACGCAGAATAAATTCTATTACTCACCAAGGCTTTCTCTGTAGTTCTTTCAAAAATATTTGTAGTAGTTAAATTCTGCATTTTCTTGTTTGTTCAGACAGCGATACAGCCTTTACGAGATGGTGCGGACCTCAGAGATAATCTACTAACGGCATTATCGAATTTTAAGGTATGCACTCAGATTATCTGTTAATCTTTCTATTGGATTGTTTGTCCGTCCGTCCGTCTAACCATCGGTCCAACCGTCGGTCCAACCGTCCGTCCGTCCAGCCGTCCGTCCAAGCGTCCGTCCAAGCGTCCGTCCAAGCGTCCGTCCAAGCGTCCGTCCGTCCGTCCAACCGTCCATCTATCTATTATCCGTTTTCACACTGAAAGACGGGAAAATCGTCTTATGACGGACAATTCGTCTGTTATGAAAACAGGATGAACATAATAATAGACGAAAAGTCGTCTATTTTCGTAGAATAGTCCTTTTCACAGTTTCGCTCAGTGACCACGAATAATAGTTTCATGTCGAGGTTCGAGTTGATGCGCATAGCAAAACTATAATTTATCACGCGCAGCAACTCCAACCTTGACTTATAACTATAATTCGTGGTCACTGAACGGGACTGTGAAAAGGACTAGACGAACTAATGTCACTCGTTTTTTTTCCATCCTCTAGTGTGACAAGTGAGGGCCATTTATTCGTTTTTAATTTGTCTGTGTATTATTTTATTCATCAAGATGAATGCATTGATTGTTTTGTTCTTTTACAGGAAATATGTGGTGTTGCGCCACGAGCGAACTTAAAGCAATGTATAAGACTACTGGCAAGTCGATTAGAAAACATTGAGTCCATATCACTGGAACTAGTCATGAGAGACGAGGTGAAAATTGGTTATAACTGCCGTATTATTATAATCATCGATATCATTATTATCATTATCATCGTCATCACATAATCTCTATCCTCATCATTATAAATATCACCACCATCATTATCATTATCATCATCATCATTATCACCATCGACGTCATCATCTCCGCCACCATCAACATCAACATTATCAGTATCATATCATTATTTATCATCTTTTTAAATCTGATAATCTAGTCATCATCATCACCACCGCCTTTATAATCAACATCATCTATATCATTTTATTAGTACATTTGAGTATGATGTTGTTATGTTGGGTGGCATGGGTGGCCTAGCGGTTAAATCGCTGGCCTCTCACCGCTGTGGTCCAGGTTCGAGTCCCGGCTCGGGCATGGATTATATGTGAGTTGAGTTTGTTTGATGTGTTCTTCTCTCCTATGCCACGAGGGTTTTTCTCCGGGTTATCCGGTTTTCCTCCCTCCACAAAAATGAACATGTGAGCTGCGTTGTGTGCAAAATAATTAACGTAGAGGTAGTGAGTGTGTGTCTGAGTCTCCCCAATTAGCCACTGGCTAAATACATTGAGACGTTAAAAAAGTGATTTATTTATTTATTTATTTAATCTTTATAGCAATACCCGTTCTTTGAGGCCAGTGCTAACGTCCCTGAGATGTTAAAAAGAGCCCTATCGGCAATAGAGCAGGTATACAAAAACTAAATGAGATCAATACACTTATCAATTTGTGCATTCTTCATTAAAAACTAGCAGTCTTTATAACGAATAATTCTCGTGTTTTACTTTGTGGCTCTGTAGATTGTACAAGAATCCAAGAATTTAATAGAAAACGGTGATGCAATATACGAACGGGTAAGATATTTTCTTACATTTTCATCGTTATCATCATTATCTTCGCAATCCTCAACATTACTTCATCTCCATCGCAATCATCATCATCATCTCAATCACCATTAACTTCATCATTATCACTAAATTTGTGATAATCGTCATCATAATAGTCCCCCCCCCCCCATCTTGAAAGGCAGCCGGGCCTTTGCATCGAAGCAAGATGAACGTTGAGCTTGCAATGATAGAGACACATGAATAGTTTTCCTGCAAGGTGTTAAAAGTTCTCTAACACTGTAAGCTCAACGTTTGTCTCGCTTGGATGCCAAGGCCCAGCTACCATTCATACTGTGAAGGGGACTTTTACCAAATCATTATGTTGTCATCATCATTATTATCGTCGTTGTACTTAAAACTTATGGCAACATGAGGATTGAAGTTTGGTTTGTGTTTCAGATAATGCACTGCCAGAGATCGGGATTGGAATGGCATGTAAGTCAAAGTCTCATTTCAGATTATACCATATGAGGTTACCATATGATATTTGCTCATAATAATAATAGTGATAATAATAATAATAATGATGATGATGATGATGATGATGATGATGATGATGATGATGATGATGATGATGATGATGATGATGATGATGATGATGATGATGATGATGATGATGATGATGATGATGATGATGATGATGATGATGATGATGATGATGATGATGATGATGATGATGATGATGATGATGATGATGATGATGATGATGATGATGATAGATAATAATAAATCTTTATTGGGTAACAAATAAAGCATTGCATTGTTTTTGCAGGAAGATTTGTATAACACATGCACAAAAGAGGGCTTAAAAGGAAAGCGATTAACCAAGGTAATAAACAATTTGACTGCAATTTTCTGTAAGAGAACAAAATCTGTATTTCCATACTAGAGTGTAGATGACCTGAAGGCGACAATTAACTGCACTTTCACCCAATCTCTCTCGGTCCACAATAACCGGGGAGATCTGAAACGAGCATTACTTTTTTAATCTGTTACTATTTTATTTTCATTCCCAGGCCCTCGAGAGCTTTGCGTGGAATGTCCGTGTATTAAAAGGACAAGCAGAGCTATTAATGGCCGCTAAACAAGAGTGCCAGGAGTATTTACGACAGGTGAGTAGCGGTATCTACCATGGTGCCACAGGAAACCCAACTCAGAAAAAAACCGACGTTTTCTATTTTTCTCGATACCATAGGAAACCCAACATCTATCGCTTTTGTTTCCATATTTAGCACCAACTTATGACGTTTTCAATTTTTAACTGATACCACAGGGAACCCAGTGTATTAAATGCTGGTGTTTCCTTGCTAAGCACAGGAAACCCAAGTCATAAAAATGCTAATGTTTTGTGTTCCTGTGCACCACAGGGAAACCAATTCATTGAAAACACTCACTATTCATTTATTTTTCTACAGATTCAAGAAGCTTCCGTAGCGTCAGGTCTTGTCAAGTCCGTGGGCTCAAATTTATGATCGTCACGTGATCAAACCAATTGTACAAATACGCTAGTGCCCATGTCTACTCGGCCTACTCGTACGTTTATTAGGAAAAATGGCTCATTTATTGCCTCAAAGATGGGAGAGCCTACGTAGCACTCAGTTGATGTAATGTTGCACAAAATCTATTGTATTCTATTGTCGTTCTATCTATTGTATTACGTGTGATGCATTGTATTTTTATGAATACATTACATCAACTGCTTGCTACGTAGGCTCTCCCCCTCAAAGATATACACATACTAAGCTGGGTCCCAGACTATTTCGGTCAGTTTGTAACAGAGAAAAGACTGGTACTGATTTGATGAAATTTATATCGTCGAAAAGAACATATATAAATGAATATTTCCAAGGCTTGGGCTCGGGCCTTTTCGGTCGTTTTAATAAGGGTAGAGGCTGGTGCCAATGAAATGAGAAATTCGGAACGTAGATTTATTATTAATGTATAAATATCAAATAATTATTGATTTTTAGAAATACTTGATTAGCCTAAGTATCGATATTGAATTTTGCATATAATGTTTGTAAATATTTATTTGAAGATAATTTTCAATTTATGGTATGGGAAATTTATCCTGAATATACGCTGACCGTTAAATATGGTTGGAAATGAAAGATTACGCTCAATGATATTGTGATATATTGTGATTAGTATTTTAATTTTGTCGATTTATGTAAAAAAATACTTTAATTTTTTCAATGACTGTTATTTCTAAATCGGGCTACCTGTGTTTGCCCTGTAAGTTAGTACATGGGCTTCCTGTGTAGCTCAAACATCTGAATCTTTTTCAAAATTTTTATCATGCATTTTAAATCTTGACGCATTTCCACTTTAATAGTTGGGCTGCCTGTGCAGCTGTTTGTTACTTGAACGATTTGGGTTACCTGTGGCAGGGCCTGCGAATCTTTAGTAGAAACCAGAGTAGAAACTAGGAACAAGGTTACCTGTGTCATGTATCCCAAATAATGTTGTACTATATTTTGCAATCTTGTTGATGTAAAACAATTTTTTTTGTTGGCTTTGTAAATCGATATTGTAAGGTTTATATAACTAATGTTGGCCAGATTATTTTTCCTGGTCAAAAAAAAGAAAGTATGGAAACGAGGAAGGAAGTTTTATTTCTTTGTTGTTTATTTCATTATTGTCACCATGCTTTCTATTATACATAGGTGCTTAGTTAGAATAGAATAGAATAGAATAGAATCTTTATTTGCTCTTATATACTAATTACAATATATTGTACATTATATTATACATTTTACATTTTTTCTTTCTATATTCGTTTGTATATGTTTGTATGAGTGTTTCTATTATGTATGTTTTATAGAATATAGTTTAGATTGCGAAGTCGATCACATGCGCTTCCCAGGAAAGGAAGGTTTGCCACTGTGTTGACTGCAAAACACTCCCTATTTATTCGCGAATCTCTTAGAAAACGAGTGGAGTTTTGTCCCTAAAGAGAATGAGTAGCTAGAGACGTGAGGGCGAGAGGGGATCGCTTTGAAATTGGACAATATTGATGACATGTTTTTTTATGAATGAAAACCTCCCAGTAAAATGTCTCCATCTCGCCCCACCCAAAAGCGAAGGGAGAGGGCCCTGGGAACGAGGTTGCATCTTCCCCCCCCCCCCCTAAATCAATCAATCAACGAAAAAATCATTTAACGTTACACAAATGTACCGCTAATCAGGGAACCGGGATCCTTATCAATCAATGATGCAGGAAGCCTAAGGCAGTGTCAACATTAGCCTGGGGGTTGGGATTAAGTTATATTAGATTAATGAACAATTTTTTTTTCAAATATGTCTGAGCTTTATTATTCACCTTTAAGGCCGGTACACACGAGGGAGCTTGCTCCTGCAACATGCTCCCTTCGTGTGTACCAACGATTTCACGCCAAAAAAATTGTTGCGCAACAAACATTTTGCTCCCACATATTAAGGCCGGTACACACGAGGGAGCCGGGTTTTGCTCCCTCATACTAAACTGGTTAAATGTGAGGGAGCAAGCTCCAGGAGCAAATCTGTTGCAGGAGCGTGTTTCAGGAACACGCTCCCTCGTGTGTACTGAAACTTTTCTGCCGCGCAACAACCTGTCTACAGTTGGCCAATCAAATTGTTGGATTTAAACTAGTTCCCATGCTCCGGTCGGGTTGTTTGCATCGTTTCGCTCCCTCGTGTGTACTGGTCTTGCAAATTGACATAGGATCACCCAGGAACATGTTGCGGCAGCGTGTTGCGGGAGCAAGCTCCCTCGTGTGTACCGGCCTTAACGCCCACTCAGCTGCTGTTTCCATTATTTTGTGAACTCCGAATTTAGAACACCAACCAACATAATTTCGTTATCACTACTCCGAAACGTTGCCGAACAGAAATGAAATAATCTGCGAGCTCATATGCAGGACCCGGTTGAAAAAAGCAGTGCGCATGTTCGGAAGACGGTCGTGTTTACAATAAAACCATTCGAGATTTACCGACGTTTGGTAAAATCGGTGGTTGGATTTTGAATATCAGTTAACAAAACTCCAGTTTCCCTTCTAGCAACGCTGTACTATTTGACAAAAGACGCATTTGAACAGGCTAAGCCTCGATTTGTTCTAAAAAAAAAAATCATAATTTCCAAGCCAAGCTGACGGGAAAAATGCTACCGCTAAACAATCGAAAACATGCACCTTTAAATTTTTTCAGGATCGACAATATCCCTGTGCAAATACGCCTTTTTATTTGTGAAATTGTGTAGCGGTGCTAGATGAAATGAAACTAGAGTATTAACTAAGGCTCAGCCGTGGTTTATAGCCGCTGGGCGGTGAAAACACGAGAAAATATCAAAAAGCAGAAGCTGAAAGCTGGGTGATTTATACTCTGATAATGCAGCTGTTTTAACCAATCGGAGCGCGCGCTAGAATGTATCTCTTGTAATAATATCTAAGAAAATACACGTACACAAGTTAGCGGTACCAAATATTCATTTATTGTTTGATTGTACCGAATTACAATGATTATAACTGATATATATCAACATGCAATGGTCCTGAACAGCCTATACTAACTAGAATAAACAAGACCTCTCCCTGACTAACATGAAGTTAAAATGACCCCCTGCGTAAAACAGGGAGTTCACATGACCCCCCTGCGTAAAACAGGGAGTTCACATAACCCCCCTGCGTAAAACAGGGAGTTCACATGACCCCCCTGCGTAAAACAGGGAGTTCACATGACCCCTGAGGAAAACAGGGAGTTCACATAACCCCCCTGAGGAAAACAGGGAATTCACATAACCCCAAATGAGAGGCAGGGAGCGCGGTCTTGAATGTCAATAGCTTTTCAATGAGAGCGTCAAAAAATAGACTGCGAAAGCGTGCGTTCTTGGAATCACGATGACGTCACAGAGCTAAGTTTTTATTAAGATTCAAATACCACTAAGCTTGACTATTGATAGAAGTCTCAAAACGTCTACGTCAGAGGCTAGCGCCAAGTATTTAAGTGATTGGTTTGCTATCTAGTTTCGGAATATGGTGGTTTTTTTTGGAACTATGACGTCATCGCGATTTCGAAAACGGCAGCTTTCTTTACTCCCAGTTTTCTAACTATATAAGCTAAGTAATCTACATCTACATCAATGATTGGACGACTAAGAATCACATGAGATCCTGCAAAATTCGCTAAACTATATCAAGAAGACTAAAATCAAACATTCAACTTCACATCAGCCACATGAATTGAAACGAAATCCTTGACTTGAGTGTCAATTTTGGTATTAATTGCTTTGGTGTTATGAAGAGAAAAGATGTTCATCCGAGAAAAGACGAGTAACACTCTTTTATACGGTGTATAAGTTACCGTTTTAACTCTGACGAAGGAATAACGCCCAAAACGTTAGCAAGTAACATAATTTCTCGTTTGGGGTTAAAAAAAAAAACACCAGTTCTGAGATCGTTTAATTCACTGAGCCAATGTGAAGTTCGAGGTTTGATCTTGGTCTTATTTATATCCTAAATCGTAACTATAATCTATTTTCAACGAACATCAACAATGATTAATTAATAATATCACAAGCACATGATTAACATAATCTAAAATTATTTTTTTTTCATTTTGGACTATGGCTTCTGGACGCCATATTGTACGTAACCGGGTAGACCTGGTGACTAGTCTTTCTAGCCTCAACTCTAACTGTTTTTCAGAGACCTTATCAAGCTTAATTTTCCCAATTTTTTTCGATTTTTTCTCACTTAATCAGATCTGTTTTTGGCACCGAATAACATTCAAAGTTTCTTTAAAACAAATATATATCTTTCCTCTGTTTATAACTTTGAAAATTTCGTACTTAATATTTTGGTTTTTAATATTTTTGAACTAAAGTCAGAATGGTATTCATAAACCCGTGTAACTAAGTGCAGTGAGGTTGTTCAAGGCTAGATCTGCACTGATCCGGGGTTTATGAAAAACCACTTTAAAATTGTATTAGTATAAGAAGACAAATAGCTCATTGTTACCCAGAATCCTTTGATCACTTTCAAATTCTGTAGTAAATAATGAATTGACATGTGTTTGGTGTATATGTGAAAGAAAGATACACGATATTTTTGCGATACGATAGGGGTTCAAGGAATTCTGGGTAATATTACAGCGAACTGCAAAATTCGTTTAGCCATAATTACCCAAAACTCATTGCTCTTCAAAATTTTTCAAACGGTGAAAATTTTGATGGGTGCTCAAAGAATTCTGGGTAATATTACAGTTATTACCCAAAACTCTTTGCTTTTCGAAATTTTTCCAACGTTCAAAAGTTTTGATGGGTGCTCAAAGGATTCTGGGTACTACTAACACGATGTGCGTTATCGCCTAAGAGGCCAGAATGTGGGAATTTTAAAATTGTCTTTGCGTGCTCACAAATTATAGTGTTTGAATAGTATTCTTAACTAAAACTAGACAACGTAAAATGTATTTACAAAGAATGATTCGTGTTTGAGTCGAATCTGAAATAGGTGACTGAAACAACTGTTACTTTTTTTACTTCCCATAAACAAGTTGAACATAGTGCAACTTGGGACAAAAAATATCGTATTACACGAATTCACAAACAAAAATATAAACTGGGGTGAAAGTTCAAAAAACATCGCGATAGTTGCTTGATCTGCGCCGCCGCAAGTCACGTGGACATAATTACGTCATGAGGTCTTAGTCACGTGACTTTACTCATACTTTTTGTGTATATACAGTTGTAATTTGATTGCATTTTTTGGCTGCTGTACAACCCCTACTTTTACGCGAATTCTACGGCTAAACGAGTTAAAATCAATCAAGAAATTAACGATACGCGCGCGATAAACTCCTTTCGACTCGTTCCTCGCGTGTCTGTCTCCTAATCTCGGTCTCCACTAATTAACTACGTGGAACTCCGAATCATTTTTGTGAAGATTTTTCGTAAAAGTAGGGACTGTTTTGTATTTGATTGTATTTCTGTCATGCGATGCAAACTTCAGCGAGTGAACTTCACCATAAATATAGGTCTTTCTAGCGACTCATTGTACAAACTAATATATTTCTTTCTTTCTCGGTCATATTCAATATTCGTTAACTGACTCAAATGCTCTCCAAAGCATTTGAATAAAATACAATGTAAACGTATGTATGAATGTCTGTAATGGTCTTATAAATAGCAAGCTTTCCGCCCTTTCATTCTCTCATTTATTTTTCAATTCCCATTTAAGCATTTGATTGAGAATAAAATCCATTGTACATTTCAAAACATAACTTTTTAAGAACGACACTCAAAAGGGGGCGATATGTTTTTTGCTTTCAAAAAAAACCGACGCTTTCTATTTCTTGTTTTCATAACGACTTTAAAACGAAAGATTTAAAATGAGAAAGCAACTTTAGGCTTTTAGTAAAAGGTTTACGAACATTGAATTGTCCCTCCCTCCCTTCGTAAAACATAGAATTGACGCACCCTACCCTCCCTTCGTTTAAAAGTTGAAGCATAGAATTAACTCCAATCTTTTGAACTTTAAAACAAAATTGACTTTCCCTCCCCTCCCTTGGTTAAAACGTCGAAACATAGAATTGACTTTCCCTCCCCTCCCTAAAACATACAAATTCTACTTCTAGAAATATTATGATCTATTGCTATAATAGCAATATCTATTTTATGAATATCTCCAAAAACCTTAAAAAGGTTAAAAACATGCTATACTACATACATGTGGACTAACACTATTTCTAATAATGTCTAGTATTTGTTAATATTGATAGATATTCTGGGGGTAGCCCTGTTGCTCGGCGTAACCATCGTAATTATTATAAACATTACCATCTTGGTTAGGAGGGACCCCTCCAGGCCATATTTTTGCTACGACTGCACCCCCTGGACTTGTAGGTGCTTGTGACATTGGTACAAAGGCTGTTGTGTACGAATTGTTATCATTGCCTGGTCTATTGTGGATACTGTAGGCTGGGCCTAGAATCAAGCAATAAATAAATTAAGACTTTTGACATTTACAGCCCTTGGAAGAGAGGCAGCTTTGTGTCATATCTCACCACAACCTTGATAGCTATTACAATGCATATTGTAATCACCATCATCATTATCAAAATAATCATTGTAAACATAACTATTACAATTTCCTCAAATCTGATTGGTTGACAGACTGCTCTATTTTCCACTAATCAATCTTGTTTTTGTAATCGGACATTGTAATCGGATAGTTGGCTGTAATCGGACAGTTGTTATCGGACAGTTTTATGAGCCAATGATTTTACTGCTTTCAGATTAATCAACCAATCACTGAATTGATACAAATCACTATAGCAACAAAAATTATTCTCAAAAATGAGTTTTTTTCAAAAATGGAGGATTTTTTGATTTTTATTAGAAACCTGACACATTTTTTTCTAAAATTGTAATAGTTATGATTAATTGGTAATCAAACTTTGTGTCGTCCAATTCTCTCTGTAATCATACTCGTGATAAACAAATCGGACTCCGGCTATGTGGTCGTCCGATTTTGTAATCACTTGTATGATTACAGACCGAATTGGACTCCACTCAGTCCAATTACCATAATTAATCACTATCATCATCACTACCATCATCATCACAACTATTATTATCACCATTGTATTCATCACCATAATTATCACCATCAGATAATCATCATCATTGTATAATACAATTATGCATTACCTGGCGCCATAGGGTGGGCTGGGTATGCTACTGTAGTAGGGACCTGGGCTACAGTAGTGACCGGCAGGTCCTGGGCTATAAACACAAAAAATGTATATAAGTCAATGGCGATTGAAAGGAAAAAGTGAAGAAGTACAACCATGCAAGTGTGGAATAAAATGCGTTGTTCTTGCCCCACCTCCCTTTTGCAACTTGGAACACTGTTGAGCAACATAGTGACTTATATTAAACTTTCTTTACGGCTATGATTTGTTTTGTCAATTTCTCATGAATTTATTAGTAAGTTTCACAAATATGAAGGCTGGTTATTTTGCTGCCAAGGTTTACAATCATGAGTGTGATTTGAATATGAAATGCCTCTGGGACCAGACATGCCTGCACATAGCGCTTTTCTGTCAAGATTGAGACATAATATATGGTTTCATACCTAGACATACCATCTAACGGAACACTCAGTTGCTGCAGTGCATAGTCAGCCGCATAGTTCTTGGCATCGTCAACAGTTCGGCACAGTTTCGATGGTTGATATGTTGAATTCAGGTTTGGGATTGAAATCTGGGGACACAATGTCAAAAATTAGTCGATGCTAATATATCATTCATTTGTTTCATCATCCATCTATTCATTCATCCATCTATTCATTCATCCATCTATTCATCCATCTATTCATCCATCTATTCATTCATCCATCTATTCATTCATTTAATATCCATTCATTCATCTATTCATTCATCCATCTATTCATCCATCTATTCATTCATCCATCTATTCATTCATCCATCTATTCATCCATCTATTCATTCATCCATCTATTCATCCATCTATTCATCCATCCATCTATTCATTCATCCATCTATTTATTCATCCATCTATTCATTCATCCATTCATCCATCTATTCATTCATCCATCTATTCATTCATCCATCTATTTATTCATCCATCTATTCATTCATCCATTCATTCATCCATCTATTCATTCATCCATCTATTCATTCATCCATCTATTCATTCATCCATTCATTCATTCATCCATTCATTCATCCATCTATTCATTCATCCATCTATTCATTCATCCATCTATTCATTCATCCATCTATTCATTCATCCATCTATTCATTCATCCATCTATTCATTCATCTATTCATTCATTTAATATCCATTCATTCATCTATCTATTCATCCATCTATTCATTCATCCATCTATTTTTTCATCCATCTATTCATTCATCCATTCATCCATCTATTCATTCATCCATCTATTCATTCATCCATCTATTCATTCATCCATTCATCCATCTATTCATTCATCCATCTATTCATTCATCCATCTATTCATTCATCCATTCATCCATCTATTCATTCATCCATCTATTTATTCATCCATCTATTCATTCATCCATTCATTCATCCATCTATTCATTCATCCATCTATTCATTCATCCATCTATTCATTCATTCATCCATCCATTCATCCATCCATCTATTCATTCATCCATCTATTCATTCATCCATCTATTCATTCATCCATTCATTCAGCAATGTATAGTCATTCATTCATTCATCCATTCATCACTTCATATATTTATTTATTCATTGATTCACCTAATCCCTATAGATGGATCCATGCTTGTTGGCAAGTTCAAAAGAATGTTTTTGAATGACAAAGGATTTCAGTTCCCCTTCATTGTTTTGACCACAAACATGGCTGCATGCCTAGAAATCCCTCTATTGATCAACTTACTTTGTACAAGAATAGTTGGTTGTCTTGAGGGCCCAGTGTACTGTGTAGTGCATAGGCAGGAGCACTCCATTGGTTCTTTTGACATAGATCTTCTAATATCTAAACACAAAAGCATTTATAGTGTGAATATATTACAAAAACATTGCCGCAGCCAAAGCTACATTCAACACTTTTTGGCTTTCTGTGAACTCAGACATTCAAACGGTTAGTTGTGAAATACTGTTTTGGCTGCCGTCAATCAAAAACATAAAAGGTTCCGAATAATTAGCTTCAGCCAAAAATGCATTTCACAACTTGACATTGGAATGTCTGAGTCTGCAGAAAGATGAAAACCGCTGCAATTAAGGCTGCAAAGGTATTGTCAACTTAGTTTTACTTTAAATCTATTTATTACAGGTTTCTTTCCGATATATTACATTCAGCACCTAGCTACCACTGCAACAGCTTTCCGTAACAATATAATTTCATAAACACATGCAACTAACAAAGCATTTGAAGAACCTGAGACAAAATGCCGAGTTCCTTTGCAGCCTTATTGGTGTGAAATGTATAGCTTCAGCTGTAAAAACGTTTTTTGGAATAGGTGTACATGTATAATGGTAAAACAGCAAATCTTCTGTCATACCTGTGCCGGTGATTTGAGTGCATTTGGTTTTAGTGTCAAGGGATTTGTTGGTGTCAGTTCCATTCCAGGAAGAAGGTCATACATTGGTTCCTGGTAAAGAATAAATGATCAGTGTCACTAATAAATAAATAAATAATTTTATACCTCAATGGCACTACTATGACAACCAAGCACTACTATGACAACCACTGTTAACATATCACCATTATCTTCACAACCACCATCATCACTGTTATCATCATGTACCATCTTCTTCAACAACATCATTGAAACCTTTATCATCATCTTTATTACCACTACCCTCACCATCATCATTATTATCATCTTTAATACTACTACAACCATCATCACCACCAACATTACTTTGACAACACCTTTATCATAATCTGTACAAGATATACCACTTCATGGCTATCACCACTACCACCATGAAGCCTGATTCACACTTAAAACATAAGCATAACCAACATACGCAGACTCAGTGAAGCATTTCTCGACTAGGTGTGAGAAAAGACAAGTGCAGCTAATAAGCATAGTCCAACTGAGTCTGCATATGTTACTAATGCTTCTAGTCTGAACCAGGCTTTACTATCATCATTAATGTTTTTGAATATTCAAAATGTCAGTGTGGTGTTGAGATTATTAGTATTTGTGTCTCTAGCTGTTCCTACTACCCACTACCATAGTTGATTATCATCCTATGTACCTCTCCGTTTTGTCCTTTTCTAGCTCCATTTCCATAGTAACCAGGTCGTCCTCCAGGTCCACTATTATAATACCCTTTAAACATCATCTGACTACCTGGAAAGTAGTACTTATTTCCTGCCGAGCGACTACCAGCTGCTGTACGACCACGGCCTCTTCCTCTGTTTGGGTTATAGCTTGCTTGTGGAGGAGGAGCTCTTCCAACACCACTGATTAACAGTGAAAACATTATTAGTAAAAAACACTTATCCCAGTTAATTTAAATGACCAGTAAATATTACTAAAATCTTGAGCTTTCAACTCCATTTATCTTAGTCTGAGTAGAGTACAAACACTAAAAGTGTGCAACATAAATATCACTAAATACTGCTAAATTATGCAAATTCTTTTGTTCTCTATTGTTTAATCAACACTATTTAGTGGTAAATAGTACAAAGTATTGCACACTTTTAGTGTTTGTACTCTAATCAAAATATGCTATTTTATGCTCTTTCCATATACATTTTGAAATAAAATACTACCGATTTAATTATTCCACATATTGAATACTAGCAATATGGGTTGTACATGTACACTGATTTGAAATATGGTGAACAATTTGAATGACTATTGTTCTAGCCTGACTAGCCTCTCTTGCATGCTGAATTGAAACATGGCAGACAATTTGAAGAACTATATTGTTTGAAAATTACCCCTTCATATATAAACAAAACTACACGATACACACTTATAAACTATTAAGTAACAATATTTTAATATATCTCTTACTGCAGTTTTTTGGCTTTTTGTGAACTCAAATATTTCAACAGTTAGTTGTGAGATACCATTTTGGCTGCCATATAAGTTGCAAGTACCTAGCAGCATCCAAAAATGTATTTCACAATTATAGTAACTGTTGGAATGCTGAGTTTTCAGAAAGCTGAACACTGCAGTCAACAGAGCTTCTTGATTATATACTTACTTCATCATCTGGTTAGGTGGTGAGGCCATGTATGGGTTACTATATGGATACACAAATGCTGGCGAGTAATCGTACTGCATACAGCCATATGCCGTCATCATTGCTTTGGCTGCAAGTTTTGCCTGACGATGGTCTTTATCAACTGGCTTTGCTAATGTTACTTCGATTTCATTACCATCAATCTGACTTCCTGGAAAATGGGACAGTTTGGTAACATGTTAGTGTTGACCTGACCTGTTAGAACTTACTCGATAAGAGGAGGGTGGCCATTATACATGTTAGTCATAAATAACCTCCAAATCACACAGAACAGACAAACGAAAAATAAAGAAATATGAAGGCTTTCTGCCCCGAGGGGGTACTCCCTTTGTCCAAGTGGTAGGGGTGATCGACGGAGGTTTTGAAAACGACCCCTAATAGGTACGCACAGATAAAAATAACTGATAAAGCCATGTCAATTTCTACCACAACAAAGCAACAAAACAGAGTAAAAATGACTCTTACAGGTACGAAATCATGTTAAATAACTGATTTTTAATCCTAAAAGGACCCTAAAAGGTACACAGGAAATATTTTTACCCTAAAAGGTACGCCAATTACCACTGCCACTTGGACAAAGGGAGTACCCCCAGGCTTTCTGCTCAAAAGAGGGGGCAACTAGTAACCAACTTGAACCCTTCTAAAGCTGGGCTTGAGACTAGTGGTTTTTTTTACCACATTAATCATCACTATCATAATACAATTGCCATTATAGTCATCATCATCATTATTATTGTAAATAGCATTTGTGGGATAGATTTTCACAACACATAATAAAATAAAAGCTTTGTCATCCTTGAACAAATAACTCATAAAAATGCAGTCATGCTGACTGCGAAATGTTGAATTCTAACGTTATTCTTTATTCTAAGTACATAAAGAAAATCATTATTGATACATAATAAAATCTCTAAAAATGGAAAAAATTACTTCTAGCCAAGGAGTCTCAGCTGAACAAAGAACATTTATACATAGTAGGACATACAAAAAACAAAAAATTTATAAATGACAAAAAATATAAAGCTGGCTCATAATTATGTCTGTTTCTATTAGACACATCATTTTCATCAAAAGTACCATTATCTCTGTAATCTCTTAGAATATACCTGTTGTTTTTGCTAATATATTTATTTACTTTTAAGGAAAACAAAAGCATAAAAAAAGATAATTCTACAGAGTAAAATATTGGTAGTCAAAACCGCCCTTTTTACCATAATTGATACATTGTTCCAATATAGGTCTTTAATGTTTAAATCAAAAATCACATTTAGAATAGAAATACTCTTTCAACGCCTTAAAATCACCAAATATATAACCATTGTTTCAACTTTCAACGTTAAAACAAATTAAAAATTAACAAACGAGCTAAAAAAAACATTTTAACACAATTCATTTCACTGAACAAAACCTATGTTTGATATTCTGTCAAAATTTCGCTTTCAGACAAAAGCGCTGATCTTTTACGAAGAAAAAAAAAGCTAGATGAATAGTTTAAATATGTCATCATTCAGCATTATGATTGTAATCCTTGTGATAGCAAAGTCGTTGACAGGATCACATCACACAAACCATCTAAGCTTGAACAAGGTCGATGTTACGGGAGCAACCACAAGCCTGCCTAGACACATCAAAATACGACGGATTTTACAAGAAGAAAACAACCCCAACTTTCAACGTGAAAAAATGTACTAAAATGAACCTTATTCTACCAAAACAAATTACAAAAAGTAACGTTAATATCTAAATTTTCTAGGCTCAAAGTTTTAGCTTTCTTTTCCTAAAATTTATACACAAAACGACAATTTTTAGATGAAGCTCTTGTCAGTTTCCGTCTCGGCTGAAGCTGAATAAGTCCATTCGTGTTTTGAAGCTAAATCTTTCAGATTATTTCAAAATAAAAACCTGGTGTCCTACAGCGATGTTAGCCCGTAAGGTCAAGGATAACACTGATCACATTTCAAAGCAAAACTAAAATATTTTGAAGGAAAGCTGTGATGTGCTATATATAGTTGGTCATCCACTCAAGTGTGTGTCTTGTGACTTACGAGCTTGCGTATAACCGCAATTTCACTCGTTGAAACACCGAAAAAAATATTTTAACACGTTGACTAAAGTATAGGAATAACGTACAGTTATTTAGTGCTGTTTAAAAGGGAAAAATCCGCATTTTTAAAGAGTTTAAAGTTTCGAGTCTTAGGAAAGATAAAGTTACAACAGCACGTGACAGAAATATCAAAACATTGACTGAGTTTGATGTAAAAAAGGCTAAAAAAAATTCCCTAATAGAGGTGTTTTTGTTGGTTTAAACAATACTAATTTGAAAAGCGTTCTTCCATAAACTGTATTAATAGTATTAATTTAATGACAAGTCACAGATTTAAATTTAAGAAATAACTTGATGGTAACAATACAGACTTTAGATGTCACAACATCTAAATGCCGAACGGAAAAACAAACTCCAAAGTTTGTTATATACATAAAGTAATCTACAAAACCTAAAGCTGAATTAGTTTAAGCGAGTTTAGTTTATTGAAAGTGACTTCTAAGCTATTCTCATTTGTGTTTCACAGTGCTAAAGCGAGTACAATGTCAAATTTAACATGTTAATTTACAGTGTAAAAGCACGGCGCGTGTTTCATGTGTCGGCAAAAGACCCTCATTTTCCCCAGGGATCTTTGCTTATATTTTAGACACAAAAGAACCAAATTGAGTGTGAAATCCAGCATTAAGATTTAACAAAGCGATTTAGTGGACTATCAAGCGGAATCACCTAAAACTTGCGGGTAAAGGTCATCCAGTTTGCAGGGTATGCATTCATGGATGACCTTGCAAGACATGGACCCGTTTACAACCTGTCCGTACAAACTCCGATATCTTTCAAAAGTAAAATATTTATTACCGTTCATGTCTTCCAATGCTTCTCTGGCTTGTTCCCTTGTTCTGAAGTGAATAAAGCAATAATCTTTTATCTTTTTGACGCGTTCCACTTCGCCGAACTTACTGAAAGCCTCCTCTATTGTTTCCTCTGTGGTGCTCAATAAAAGATTTCTAGCGTATAAGACTTTAACCTACGGAACAAAGACACACAAAACATGTTATTAAATCGAGCAGGAATCTTTTCTTCTTGGATAAATGCAGTAGTAATAAATTGTAAAGGCTGTATATGCTACGGCCCGATGCCATTCAATACCTAATTAACTCAATACAAAGGCTACAACCAACTCGACAGAATACAAGACATCAACAAACATCGTCTTTAAACAATAACGTAGAATAAAATACCGGCGATGTTTTGATAAAATACCGCGTAGTAGGGATAGTTTCTCGTTTTGGTAAGATGAAATAATGGTTAGAGTCTGTATTGCCCCTCTTTGTGACTAGCTCTAGGTATAATGGGGGAGGGGCACAAAGCACAAGTGCACAAGACAAACCTGATCCATAATGTCTTGATCAACTTCTTGCTCGGGTTCTGCCCAATCCACAGCGATTTGATGTCCCCACAGCTGTATTTTCCCACTCATAAGCTTTCTTCTAGCCATCGCAGCGTCCCGATGGCTTAAATATTCTACAAAAGCAAAGCCACGATTCTTGGTCTTGTCTTGCGCTGACGGATATACTATAACATCAACTACCCCTTCGGTCACCTTTGATACCTCGGCGAAGATCTCGTCCTTTTTGACTTTCTTAGGAATACCACCGACAAACAGTCTACAATTATCAACTGATGAACACACTCCTATACATTTTCCTTTTCTAATTTCATAATTGTTCATAGTCTTGATGCATTTCTTGGCGTCGTCGCGGCTTGTGTACACAATGAATGCATAGCCTCGGTTTTGGCCATTGAAATCCATCATCAGTCGTATTTCATAAAGCTCTCCAAGTTTCTCAAAAACAGGCACAAGTTCATCTTCGTAAAGATCTCGAGGAACTTTCCCTACGAAGACCTCGCACCCTCGTGGAGGGATAGGTCTGTCCCAGCCTGGAGGAGGGCCGTAGCGTCTTTGACCATTACATTGTCGAATAGGATATTTCGTTCTTTCCATTAACTCTCTCAAGGCCGCTTCTTTTGGGGTCCCAGCAACGCCATCGGTGACTCTATCGGGAGATGAATCGTCCCTCTTTGTAGCTATCTCGTCGGACATTTGCTCCTTGCTTACCAATACCTCATTCACAGTCATTTCACGTGTATAGGTACATCTACGCAAGCGTTATGTGGCTTTATAATAAGTACCATCAAACCACGTGACGTATCTGTCAAGACACTCCACCAGCCAATCAGAAGGCTAAGATATTTGCTTTAAATCAACGTCAATTTGTTTTCCTAGGATCATTTGTTTGTTTAAAGTTACTAGGTTAGTAATAAACATTTTCGTTTATAGATTTTTGAATTTATAAATCGCTGTGACTTCGTTTGAAAACACTTCAACTTTGATGAGGTCTGGCCAAGTTTAAAAGGTTACCTTCAAACCCAGATCATTACGATATGATTATCGATTTATTTCTCTCATATCAACCAGCGCTAGAAACTAAAATATTTGTTTAAATCATCACTGGCGACAACTCAAGAGTATGCAAAGGAATTTTCCTTATGAACTTTCGATTAAGCCTGTTTGCGCGCACAAGTTTCAACATGTTACAAGCAAGGTCCAAAATATTGCAAGATTACACCAATCGGAAACGATCAACTACTGTGCTTATGACCTTAAATTTATTGTTGCATCGGATCAGTATAGAAATATGTTCATCTTCAGTTGACTCTGCATTAAATAATATTAATATTATAATTATTTTTGTAAGCAGTACGTTTCGGTAGATTTATATTGTTATATTATCCTTCAGTAACTGACTCTTAATTAACTTGTAATTGTTTACTAGTTTTCACTAATATTTCTTATTAACTCCTAATAGGTTTTATAACCGAAAACAATTACTAAATCATAGTATAAGTTTATTTGTGGAACAAATCCTCAGATTATTGAGTTAAAATCCTCAGATTATTGAGTATAAAATAACTCTTGAATTTTATAACCTTACCGGCGAATTTAGTATAATTAACGAAGGATTAGAGTTCAAAATATCAGTAAGTTTAAATCTTTATGAGATGTATAATATCATAATAATCAGATAATAGAAGCAATGATACTCAATAATTTAATCATACGGTATAAAAACCATAAAAAATATAATTCGCACGAAACGATATCAAATACCAAATACCGCGCAAATAAAATAAAGTATGCAAGAAATATATATAAAGTATTGTAAATTCTCATTAAAATCAAGTTAAAATTAATATATAGTTTGGTATGTGGCAATTTTTAAGGTGACGCAATGTATAGCCTGTCCATCCCGGGCAAGTCGCTGTCGGCCTTTGGCCATCACCGGAAGTAAACCTATGATATCCACGTGCAAAAAGATTCGAATTTCGAACCAACGATCGACGAGCGACTACAACTAGTGATCGAGCCACAGATGGCAGGCAAAATCATGACAGCAAAAAAGATTTATTTTGACTTGTGTGTCATTATTTTTTTGTCAGTGTAGAAAGTTTGTGGCTTTTTTGTTTTGCTTTGTATGGAATATGATCCTCTTGTCATCGAACGATCGCAAGGTGTGATATATTTCTCGCATCAATCACGCACATGTGACAGATTAAAGGTTCGAAGAACGTTTGATCAATCACGTGGGGATCACTTTGAGAATAACATTTAATAGAAAAAACGGAAACCCCGAGGCTATAGCTTGGATAGATTTCACCCAGAGTTAGTACTGAGAGGGAAGCTATAAACTCTGATTTTACTTACAAATGTGACTGATTAAATGTTCTATTAAAGAACGTTTGATCAATCACGTGGATACATGGGGGATATCCTTTGCAATGAGCTACGGTCCGGAAATCTCGAGGCTGTAGCTACGTTGAGACAAAAACAACAAAAGTCACAGGAAAACCAAGATGTTGAGAACCCATGGGGGTCTTAACCACGAAAGAAAAGGTTTCCTGAATACTGGTTTTGATTTATTTCAGTTACATATCGAGAAAGCTACCAAACGATTGTGTTGTTTTGATCTCCGCTCGGTCGTTGCCCATATATGGAAATAATCAATTCCATATTTGGAAAGCCTGACCTTGGCAATATTTGTGTTTCAAAATGGCGGCGAAAACTCGTTCTGGCCGTGTCGTTAAAAGGCCAAAAAGAGATGATTTTACTGATCTTGCTGATGTTGTAAAGCTATGTGCTGACGAAGAAAAACAAAGAAAGACTGAAGAAAAGAAACTGTGGTTTGTAGAAGAATTAATTGATCAAAATGGCGATCAAGTCCTCGTGAAGTGGAAAGATTATGGAGAGGAATTCAACTCGTGGGTCTCCCTCACAACGAATCCAGAATTGGCTAGTTACCTTGAGATAAATATTGGCAATCCCGACAGCAGTGTAGTGGCAAAACGCGATCTGCCACCGCTCAGTCAAGAGGAAACTGAATTGTGGCTTGTCAAACATGCCGTGTTTGACGAGCTACAATTCCGCCGAACTCCCGAGAATGATGCAGGTCTTTCTCGTAGAGTACAAGTGAAAGTTCCTTTCACAAAAAGAGCCTTTTCGACTCTTTTTGAGAAAGGAGCTTTCCCTCTTGCTGAGGAACGAAAACTTGATTTTTCTGGAACCCAAAACATCAAGTTTTCGTGCACTGCTGCCGAGACCGGGTGCCGAGATTGCTTCGGTCTTCGGAACCGAGGCATTTACGCGCCAATTTGCTGATTCGAGCACTGTCTGTGAGGCTGACCCGTGCTCTAAAGTGTATGTATCTTGGGGATATGAATTAAGGGTCAACTACGACCACAGTTCATGTCCCCGATGTACATATTATTCAGATGCCGGGGAGCAAGATCGACCCAGCACGTGCAGCCCAACCAAGGTCAAAATACCACCCATTTCTTACTTGGAGCTGAGTTTCAAAAAACGTAGGCGAAACTTACTGCAGCAGTAATGGTCAGTAATTCAACATACAAAACAACGGTTCTTCTAAGAACCACCCACATTTATAAAAGTGAATGGTTTGATGCTTATATAAATAAAATTCAAACATACAATGTATTCTTTCTTTGTCTCTCTCCCACTTTCTCTCCCCCTCTTTAATAATAAAATATATATCAATATAAAATATATAAATAAATAAAGTTATATTATTATTATAATCCAATTGTAACTATATTGTAATTAATAATTAACTTGTCTCAAGAGACAAGCGCATTTGGGCATTTTGGAAAATGTGCTTTATAAATAAAGTTATTATTATTATTATTTAGTCTTTCATTCTTCTGCCCTACTCTCTATGATATTTTGAACACTTTGTAATAGATAGTATTTACAGTATTTTCTCCAGACCTTGAACATGGACAACCTGAACTCTTTTAAAACCTCTCTGAAACATTACTACTTTAACTCATTAGAACTGTATGACCCTGACAATCCTCGCACTTTCAAATCTATATGTATCAAATGTAATTCAGTCCGCAGTCTAGCCTTACCTGTGTCATGTTGCCAATAATTTTACATGTGTGTAAATAGTTTTCTTATACTTTTATACTCTGGGCCCACAGTAATTGTCTAACGCTGTTGTGGGTACCCTGCCATGTTATTATTTACTTTCTTTGTGATGTAATTTTGTTAAGGCGAAAAATATATTATTAAGGCGAAGCTAATAAAATAAAAAGTAAATTAATAATTAACTATGCAAATACTGACTAATTTCATTGATTCATCAAAATGTTACTTTAATACAGTTTATTGTATAATTTCACCAAATTAAATGTTCTTGTATGAACTAATTTCATCTCTATAAGACAAAACAAATCCCAAGAAGGTTCTACTAAATCTAAATCTTAATCCACAAAGGTTGCCCATCACTGCAGATATAACAAAATACTTAAAAGTAATCTTAAAAAATAAATAAATAAATAAATAAATAAATAAATAAATAAATAAATAAATAAATAAATAAATAAATAAATAAATATATAAATAAATAAATAAATAAATAAATAAATTAAAACAGGTTCCAATTTAAATCTGTACTTTCCCATTTAAATCTGTACTTATGCAAATTGTGTTGATGTGTGCTAAACACACAGATCAACCAATCAGAGAAGTTCACTTCAGAAATAATATACTCTGATTGGTTGATCTGTGTGTTTAGCACACATCAACACAATTTGCATAAGTACAGATTTAAAAATGCCAAAGTTTAATTAATGATATGGATGTCGAAATTGTTTCATTCAATCAAGGACAAAATAGACCATCTGTTAATTCTGATATTCTTCCTAGAATTAATCATACAAAATACAATCTTAGAAAACAGAGTACTTGTAAACCTAAAGTTAATACAGAGCGGTTTAAAGCAATTTTTACAAATAGATAAGCTTTTAAAAATTTAGGAATTTGACTTATTATAATTTTTATAGTTTTAATTGTACAATAATTGTAAATATAGATATGTATTTTTATTTGTATAATAAAGACATTATCATTATTATTATTAAATAAATAAACAAATATAATAATTAAAGTAATAAATAAATGGATAAATAAATATGTACAATAAAAATGTATCAGATACAATATAAAAAAGATTATTATTATTAAATATTAAAACAAATATATAAAATAAATGAATAATTAAAGTAATAAATAAATAGATAAATAAATATGTACAATAAAAATGTATCAGATACAATATAAAAAAGGGAGGTGGGTGGGGGATTATGGAGGGAAGGAAGGTGTGGGGTTGTAATGATTATTGGGGGGCTTTGTGTAGCTTGTGGACCAAAGAACCAGTGAGATTGAACTGTCGCAAATGACACACTCTTCACTTCTTATTGTAAGATCTCTTTGTGTGACCAAGATTTTTTATTGTGACAAACATCTGCCTGTTCTCTCTTTGCATAATCTATTTAGAATTAAATTGAGAAAGTAATTAGATTGAGTTTTATTACTAAGATTTCTTTAGAACCTGAGCAAGTTAACCTAAATGTTTTTAAAGTAAAAAACAATATTTGTATACAATATAGTAACACTTGGCTTTGGGTCATGTTTATATATTGTATACAAGTTAGCCACTCATGCCATATTCAATATATTACTTAGATAGTATACCTGTACTGTGTAATTGGAACTTCTCCCACTTTTTTGGCTTGCTCTGTGGAAGGCCCTGTTTTGTAGGTGGTTTTTCTTTTCAAAACCTAAGGAAATAGTAAAGGGCTTTTTTTTTAATGCATTTTCAATGACATATGAGAAAGCTGAATTATTGTGGATATAATTTTATGGAATATTTCAATAAATTTTATATCATGCACATAATTATACATGCTATAGATGCATTATAATTGGCAGTTTTTGTACAATTATTAAAAACAGGTTCCCATTTAAATCTGTACTTTCCCATTTAAATCTGTACTTATGCAAATTGTGTTGATGTGTGCTAAACACACAGATCAACCAATCAGAGTATATTATTTCTGAAGTGAACTTCTCTGATTGGTTGATCTGTGTGTTTAGCACACATCAACACAATTTGCATAAGTACAGATTTAAATGGGAAAGTACAGATTTAAATGGGAAAGTACAGATTTAAATGGGAACCTGTTAAAACTAGACTCTACATGTTTTGATCATGTCAATATCATTTTTAAGCATTCTCATATCATGCCTTGAAGGTGAATTAGAGTCATACAAAAAAACAATCTGTACTATATTAATATATATATATTTATATATTTACCAATTGGCAGTTGAATTGACATATACTACCAAATCTTTCCAAAAATTGAGGTACATGGTAGATGAAAACTAAAGAGAAAAAGTCTTATATGAGAAAAGTGCCCAACATTTTGCTGTAAATGTATGTAACAATGAACCAACTTATGAACAATGAACTCACCATGAATATAGGGAATAACATCCTAATGAAAAAAGAAAATAAGTTAGAATATATTGAGAAATGTGTAAAGTCATATTCCCATGAAAACAACTTGGAGTTGTGTACTAGCTTTCAGCAGCTTTATATACTTTATTGGATATAGTGCCCTTATGGCCTTCTATCTAATGCGAGAGACTCTATGTCCCATAGGACACTCACATTCATTATCCTATAACTGTCTTAGAATATGATCACACCCATGAAGAATGTTGTCAAAAACACATGACCATAGCAAAACAGCATTTTATTATAAGGCTTACTATATAGTATTTATCATGCATTGTGAACTTCTATATAGTATCTCACTGTCGAGGTGGCAAAACAATAAAAAACAAAAGGCCTCGCCAGTGGAATATATACTATATTATGGGATATAGAACACTAAAATACAGTCATCTGATTGGCTGAGTGGGTGTGATCATTTTCTAATTATAGACAGTTAGTAATTTGATACCTCATCAAAACCCTTCCATTCCAAACATTTTTGTCAACAATACTCAATAGAAAATAAATGCAAAAAAGGTAAGAAATAAAAAGCTAGATGTTAATTCTTTTTTTTTTTCCATGTTTTTCATGCAAAATATAATTTGTGACTTGCCTTGAGAGCTCGTTGAACCTGCAGCACGTCATCATTTTCTCTCTCTGCCTCCTGCTCTCCAAACCTGAATTTTACTTTTTCTTCCCCTACCTTCAAATTAACCTGACAAGAGCAAAATAAAACAAAAAAAAGTAAACAATATAATAAATTAGTTACATTGCTATTTAAACATCTTTAAATAGTAAATATAAACCTTTTCCGGATGCCAATCTTCAGGAAGTTTTTTTAGTTGTACTTCTAGCCACTTCTTTATGTCACTTATTTTGTGATATCGAGTACACCTGGCTAATTCATGAAATTTCTTAGCACTTTTATTAAAAGGTTTCTTTTCAGCTAATAGCTCTTTTTTCAATGTGGTATTCTGTTGTTTACATAACACGAAGTGTGAAAATTCTTTCACTTGTCGAGCAATTGTAGACTTTAATGTTACTATTTAGTTTTCAAAACTACGTTGGTTTTCAATGAAATCTTCAATAGATACTGCACTAGTTTGAAAATGTTGATGAGATAGTACAGTTCTTTGTCTTTTTAAAGGAACTTTATAACGAAAATGCGACTTCAAAGTCGAAAAAGATGCCTGCGACATCTTGGTCTCGACACTTTTAGTTTGGCGCTAAAAAAAATGCAGACGCGTCTAAAGTTTACAAAATACGCACCATCTCTTGAATACCAAATAAGGAAGTACAAATCCAATAGAAAAAAACATCTAAAGAATATATAAAGAGCAAGAAAAATACTTATCTTCGTGTTTGTTCTTCATCTTTTTTCTTCGAAGTTTCCAGGCTAAAAACAAAGTTTTTTATTCCTACCTTTGACAAAGAGCAATAAAAATACCTAGAAACCAAAGCTCACATTCTATTCCTTTCAAGTTGAAAGGCAAAGTACTTATTGTTCACACAAAACGGTGATAAAAACGCTCGGAAACGATGTAAACAAGTAAAACCTAAATTTCTCGTCCGCCATCTTGAATCATGGATCGCCAGGCTACTTGGCTAGTTCCCAAACTTCGCACACGTCCTCAAAACGACACAGCTTTCTCGATATGCAGTTTAAATATGCTCTTGTCATGGGTGTCACACAATGCTGTCACGCTTTGTAGTGAAAGTGTCACGCTGTGAAGAAGAAATAATCACAATGAATCATAATATCACACATGAGAAAGTTATGAAACGGAAAAAGGTAGTTAAAAAAAAAAGTCTTTAGGCTGATACGACGATGAATACTGAGCACTTATTAAACATATATCACCGAGAAAGTCCAAACTTTATAGTGTGATACGGTTAACTAATTACAAACGAACTAAGACAGACAGACGAACAAGTACAGAAGTAAGTTTATCATTCAAGGAACAAAATTAACATTGTAAAATCATTAATTACATTTCCCCTCTCCTTTCCCTTTTTCTCTCTTCCCTTTTCCCGTTTCTCAGTGAAAATGTTTTTTTTTATAACCGTTCTCTTCCCTCATCATCGTCTTCATTATCATCGTTGTCATCGTCATCATCATCATCTTCATTATCGTTGTCAATCATCATCATCATCATCATCATCATCATCATCATTATCATCATCATCATTATCATCGTTGTCATTATCATCGTTGCCATCGTCAACATAGTCATCATTATTCGTCGTCAACATTGATTATTACCATTATCAAATTTTCCCCTTTATAAAATCTACTTCTACTAGAGTTTTTTTTGTATGTATGAGATATCTGATATCTGATATCTAGATATCTCATACATACAAAAAAAACACTATTTACTTTTCAGTTTTCATTTCTACTTGTGATAGTACTTGATCTCACTATGTTATTATCTCATTACCATGGTAACCTTAGCAACAGCTTACATGGTAACAGGTAGTTGTTGTCATAGTAACACAGTAACTTGTGGTTGATAAAATACAATCCTCTTTTGAGACAAAATTGAAAGTAACTTACTGGTGGTAAAAGAATAACAGTCGTTGAACTAGAATAACAACACGTAAATAATTAAAGTGAAATTACTATTGTGCTTATTTTCAAGTTTTTGCACAGGTAGCCCAAGCTCACTGTTAGTGTGAAGTGAAGTGTTGATTTACTGCAGGCACCGCGACAAAAAAATACGAATTCAAATATTCAAAAATTCCTCTTTTCAATGTGCTTAATTTGCAATTAATCTAAAATGTTCCACACCGATTAATTTAGGTTTCAAACTTCATGTTGTTTAAAAACAAGATGGCGGAATTGCCATGGAGATGAAGTATCAAAAGGTATCATGGGACATTTCGGTAGTCCCCATTCCCTCTAGCAATGGAAATTACATACATTTTCCATGTGGATTTATTATTTTGAAAGACTTCTCAATTTATCCCGTGTATGTTCAAGCAAATATGGGTCGATTAAAGAGCCGAAGAAAAGTTCCATCAAAATTATGGATCAGAAATGGAAAAAGACTTATTCGTTTGGAAAATCTCAACACCCATGGTGGTGAAAATAACCTTGCATCCAAGTTTGACTGCAAAATGAAATCTGGTTTATATCAAAGAGTTTCCCTTCTAGACCTACCCGATGAATGCATACTGATGGTATTGGAAAAACTCAGCTCACATGATGAGTTGTGTCAGATTATGAGAGTTTGTAAACGATTTTATAATCTCTCCTTTAGTCGTCGATTATATTGGCGATTCGCTGACTTTCAAATAATAAATAAGGTTAATCAATACCTATACAAAGACCGTCCTCTATATGTGGATTGTACAACATATATATCAGTCTCACAACGAAGGCAGATGTATGCAGACTTCCTAATGAAAAAGGAAGCAATTTTCTCTCATCTTATAATACATTGTGACATTTTCAGAGAAATTGGTATGCTCAGGAGTTTGATTGACAAGTGCTGCTCGAGAGACCTGGAGTATTTAGAGATAAAATGGACATTTTATTATTGTGCCTACTTAAAAGACAGAAGAGAAAGAGCAAGCGTTCAATATCTAAGAGAGATCTTTGAGAAACTGTCAGTTTGTTGTCCCAATATATATTTTCTAAAGACTCACCTGGATGGATCCTATGCAACAGCAAGAGTTCTTGGAACATTGACCAATATACAATGTTTACAGTTGATTGTAGAAGATTGCCTGGAGCCAGAAGACCAACCTAATAGTTATGGCGCTATAGAAATTATTTTATCTTTTATGGCAAAACTTAGAAAAATCAAAATCAAAGTCTATCAGAATGGAGATTTTAGTGGCCACAATTTAAAGTCAGATTCTCTCGAGCAATTGGAATATTCCGGTTCTAAAGGATTCGTCATCAAATATATTGACTTGCCTAGGCTGCACACATTTATGGCATTGGATGTCTTTGCGTTTCATCAGGGGATAGTTTGCCGTTGCTTGTTTGAGCTGATAGAGGAAGGCTTTCCAAACCTTACAAGATTTAACTATAAGCAATCAATTATACCTGGCTTGAAGAATTTCCATCTAAGTGATGATGATGAAAAAGGGCTATGCATTTGTAGATGTGATGCTCATGATCGTTTACGCAATAGAAGATAGGTCCTACACTGTATGACTGTGAACTATAACTATACGCAATCAATTATATCTGGCTTGCAGAATATCTAAGTGATGATGATGAAAAAAAGCTACACATTTGTAGATGTAATACTCATGATCGTTTACACAATAGAAGATAGGTCCTATGCCTGTGAACTATAACTATACACAATCAATTATATCTGGCTTGAAGAATTTCCGTCTCAGTGCTGATGATAAGAAAGAGTTGCACATTTGTAATGGTCATGTTTGGTATAAACTAATTAATACTGTCAACTTGTTTAGCCCTGTTTTAATGGGTCCTATATATTATTATTATACCAACAATTAATCCTCAAATCACATCTACGTATTAGTCTCATGGAAACCCATTATTTTGCGATATTAGACGGTAATCCATTATACTGCAGCATTTTAATTGTTTACTCAAGATATTTTGAAAAAAATCAGTTGTTTGGTATAATAAAACACCTATAGGATTCATCCTCATCCATTATGGCAGATTTTAATACCTATATCTATTTCAATATTGAATTCTAAACTTTTAAAATATTCCGCCATAATGGGCTCGGATTAATGATACTATTCCCGTTTAAGAAAAAAACCCTTCCAGTTTTCATTTCTACTCTTGATAGTACTTGATCTCACTATGTTATTATCTCATTACCATGGTAACCTTAGCAACAGCTTACATGGTAACATGTAGTTGTTGTCATAGTAACAGTAACTTGTGGTTGATCAAATACAATCCTCTTTTGAGACAAAATAGCAAGTAACTTACTGGTGGTGAAAGAATAGCAGTTGTTGAACTAGAATAACTACACGTAAATAATTAAGTTATTATTACTATTCAGTGTTATTTCTTTCATGTTTTTGGTGTAGTTTTATTAGTCAAGAGACTTTGCATTTCCCACCGCAGTTGTTTTCACTTGAGACCGACTCCTGAATCGACCCTATAAATTGCTGCGAGGGAAATCGCAATCTCGGACAAAAATGTTGACGAAATGTGATTTTGAGTTAAAACTGCACAAAAACATATTTTGGTCTATAAAATCCCCCCTCCCCCTAAATCAATGTTGCATGACGACTGAAACACCATATCAACATAGCATGTGACGGGATTCCTGTGGTTTAATAATCAAAACGAAAGTTCAAAATTTTATTTTACGAAATACCGCTGATCCAACACAGGAATACCGCAATTAGAACTTTTTCTTTGAAGCTTCACAAAGTTTTAGCATGTGACGGGATTCCTGTGGTTTAATGCCATAAAAAAAAAGAGAAATAAAAATACGTGCTCTTTAATCATATCCAGACTAAAACTGTTGAAAAACTATAATGTAACTATAATATGAATTTTACGAAAAAACCTGGACTTTCACTGGTAATACACCTTATTCCAAAATGGCTGACTGGCCCTTGATGCCTCGTTCTCATGAAATTATTCTTTTCTTTTAAACTCACTCGAGCTGAAAGGAAAAAGGATAATTTCATGAGAGTGAGACAACAAGGGCCAATGGAACAAAAGGTCGCCATTTTGGAATAAGGTGTATGCTGGCATATAAATGTATTGATTTATACGCCGGTGTCCAATTTTAATAAGTATTGTTCTTGACTGACTAGCCTCGTGTTTATGTTGAAACACAATGGCGTTTTCACATGTATGAGAGGCTAGTCAGTCAAGAACAATAGTTATTAAAATTAAAAGCCATATTTCGATTCGGTGTATTGATTGATTCTTTTATTTTGAGTATTGCTCTATTGTGTGCTTCGTTGATTGTCAACCGGTACACGACGACAAAACCGTTAAGCCTGGTTTTCACTAGCGACGCAACGCAAGGGCAAACGCAAGCGGAAGCACAAGCATGTGAAAACGAGACGTGAATAAGCGCAAGCGCAAACAAACTATTCACTAGTGCCACGCGCAAGCACAAGCGCAAACGCAAGAAAAAAGGAAAATTTTTGATACCTTGCGCTTGCGCTTGCGTGGGCGGTTTTCACTACGAAATAAGGCCTCTTGTGCTTGCGCTTGCGTCTACGCTTGCGCTTGCGTCGCTAGTGAAAACCAGGCTTTACTCGACCCTCCATGCATGGCTGGTTGTGTGCCTTCATAATGTTATTCGCATTGGAGATGATTTTGAAGTTTGTATTTAAGCTGCTAAGAGCTAGTGAAATGTAGAGGTAAGTTATTCAACATGAAAATTCATAGTTGAAACTAGTAAGTTTAAATTAGTTTTCAAAATGAACGATATAAATGAACGATATATTCGACATCATTAACCGTTTATTTAACGCAGTTAAACTCAAATTAGTCTTTCATTTTTAGCTTCTTTCAAGGTACATTGCATTATATTATCTCACATGTGCAGAATCTTATGCAAATGATTTCAAACAATAAATTTTGCTAATTTGCATCAGATTTTGGACATGTGATATGAGGGTCCACAATAGGGGTTCTCATATCCCGCTATCCCGCTCATTTTTGCTGGCAATCCCGTCATCCCGCCCGTTTTCATGTCCAAACCCCGATGCCGCTAAATCCTTGGTAGGATTTGCTACTCCTACTCATAACAGTGTTCATATTAGACAGAAATCAGTACAACAGACAAACAAAAGTCAAACGCGTGTTTCTAGATACGTTAGGCATGTCTAGGATCAAAAAGAACTCAGGAATCACACATCCTGCTGCAAATCATAACGATTTCCCGAATCCCGACACCTAAAAAACATGAAATCCTGATCCCGCTCGTGATCAATAATCCCACATCCCGCTCTGATTTTCGCTCATATCCCGAATCCCGCCTTCCAAAAAAGGCATATCCCGCCAAACCTATTGTGGACCCTCTGATATGTGACGTTTGCTCTTGGCCTAACTATTGCTGTTTCAACGCAATTCATAATTGGTTTATATCGTTGCAACTAGTTCCGAAAATGTCAACTTTGAATAGTTTTTATTTTAGATTTATTGCATTCGAATTGTGACCCATGGTCACTTACCGGCATGCTTTGCGTTGCTTATTTTGATTTGAGTGTCGTATTACGAGAAAACAAATAAAACAAAACACCAAATGATTTTATAAGAGCGCAAATACCCACTCACACCGTTAAAGATATCAAAATGTCTAATGTGCGGTTTTCATGATCCTTAAAATTCAGTCTTTTGCGCGGTGCATGCTCGTAGGTGATAATAGGGTTTTGACGTTATCTGCTAAATTTATAAAATACATGTATAAAATGTGTTTAGAATTTTGTTTTAAAAAAAATAGTTTTAGCGCGCGTTTATCCGACTAGTACTCACACAAGTGCGAAAAAACACCGAAATTTATTGATGGCAGATTTAAAATTCTATTTCTTATATTAAAGTTTTATTCATTATTTAATATGAATATACTATGAATACATTTTTAATTTTTACTTAGAAAGTACAGAAAACAACTTTTATGGAAATTCAGTATTTTCGCGCAACTACTATTTTGAAGTTATATCCATTCATTTATGCATCAATCTTCCGTTTGTTTCGTTACTCACCAATTTATTTGTGATTTTAAAATTCATCGGACCAATCATCCCAACGATCCTTCTATATATTAATTCACTCATCACAACTATTAATTTGACTTAGTTTTATTTGATAACCTGTGTTATTTAACTGCATACACACATATGTGCTGGGCAATACCCCGCAGCGCAGTTGGAAACACACCACGCGTCAATATTAGTTTGACCAGTCCATGCACCAGTAGCTTTACAGCCACCTGGGCTGGGAGGGTTGGTAGGGGGTGGGGGTGGTGCTTCGGTAGGGGGTGGAGGGGGAGCCTGGGTGGGTGGTGGGGGTGGTGCTTCGGTGGGTGGTGGAGGGGGAGCCTGAGTGGGTGGTTGAGGGGCTTGTGTTGGCGGTAATGGTCCCCCATCACCAGTGATCGCTATATCAGCACAGTTGACAAAGGTCTCCTGGGATCCATGTCCAAGACCACACCCTCCACTATCGCAACCCCAAGTGTTACCAACTTTCCACCACCATTGTAGGACGCAGTGCTTACAAGTCAAGCCAGCAGGGAGGACAAGTTTGATGGTCTCGTAGCTGTTGCCGGATCCTCTCAGAGGGGTTCGCGTCTTACCATCTGGCCTCTTCATAAGGTAACTTAGTTTAGTCGCTGTGATGGGAGGGGCTCCAATGTCACCTACTCTGAATTCAAACCATCCTTTATGATTGGATGTGATGTGGATCTATAGGACATAAAAATGTTATTATAACAAATACATGTTTATACGTCTATATGATGATGGTGGTCGTTGATGATGATGATGATGATGATGATGATGATGATGATGATGGCGTTTGTGATGTGGATCTGCATGTGAGAGAAAAATCTATTGATCATGGTCATATCTTGAATTGTTTGATGGGATATTTGACCAGTATATATAACCCAGTAGTTACTGTGATTGTAAACAGATTTTTGTAACTCAGCATAGTTACTGTGATTGTAATTAAACGGATTTTTGTAACCCAGTAGTTACTTTGATTGTAAACGGATTTTTGTAACCCAGTAGTTACTGCGATTGCATGTAAACTGATTTTTGTAACCCAGTAGTTACTGTGATTGTAAATTGAATTTTGTAACTCAGTAGTTACTGTGATTGTAAACCCAGTAGTTACTGTGATTGTAAATTGAATTTTGTAACCCAGTAGTTACTGCGATTGTAAACGGAATTTTGTAACCCAGTAATTACTGTGATTGTAAATGGAATTTTGTGAACCCAGTAGATATTGTGATTGTAAAGGGATTTTTGTAACCCAGTAGTTACTGGGATTGTAAATGGAATTTTGTAACCCAGTAGTTACTGTGATTGTAAACGGAATTGTGTAACCCAGTAGTTACTGTGATTGTAAATGGAATTGTGTAACCCAGTAGTTACTGTGATTGTAAATCAGTAGTTCAGTAAACTTTGTCAATATTGGCAAGTGATAAACGTTTGATCTTGTCCAACGTTATTGGCTGCAGGACATTTTGTTCCCTCATGCTGCAGGCTGTGCATGATTTGTTTTCGTTTTGCACCATGTGTCCTTTTGTCAAGATTAAGGCTGTGCACAAATTGTTTTTTGGTTATTAGAAATTAAATCATCCACCCCTTTAAATATCTCATGGTCTGTCCATTATGAGTTACCTACCTTAACAGTTAATTCTTGTCCTTTTTTGTACGTTTTTACGATAAATCCTGTGGCATGCCTGATAAACAAGTTTTGATTAAGGTTACATCGTAAAACGATTCAGTGTTTTAGAAATAGTATAGTCTCATTTCTGTTTCATTTTCTTTCGTTCGTTTCTTTTGTTTTCTTGCAAATAAATAAAACTAGCATTCACAACAGTATAGACTGTATCTTGACTGTCTAGCCTCGGCTTCACGTTGGAAAACAATACAGTTTTCACATGTATGCGAGGCTGGGCAGTCAAGAAGAATTGATATTCAAATTGGCCGCCATATTTCGATTCGGTGTATTGTTTTAGCAATACAAGCTGCGCGTCTATCAGTTCATGCATGAAATACTTAATTTTCGTTTTGGCACCATTTGTGTCGTTAATTAGGTTTCGTTATACTTCATTTTGTTTGTTTCACTTAAGCTTCGCTCTGTTTATTAGTATCCTTATATATGACAACATACTATAAGAATTTAAACGCGTTCGGTATATAACGTGGAGTGTCGCACTGTAATACGGGTACCCTAAAAGATACTTATTCGCTGATTTGTACCTCCTTGATATGACTAGCATACCCAATACTTTTGCACCTAATTCCTCCTCCCATGATCCCTAGTTAATCATTTTCTACTTACTTTCCTGGGTACACATGTTTCGTTACTCCAACTCTATCTCCACACACACCACATTTGCCATCGTTAGGGGTGTTAGTCGGACGCCCACCACAGTTTAGTTCATTGGGGGTGTAGTTAGGAACACACTGACTAAACTGTTTCCAGCAGGCGTTCCTCGCCGGTGGATCTATCATATAACCATGGCCTAGAACTAGGACAACAACGTTCGCAAGAACAAAAACAGTACATCCAACCTGGAGCGCCATTTTGCGTGTAATGGCGTTTTCTTTTCGAGTGTACTTTTATAGAGAGTAGGGAGAAGATGTTTTTAATCAGCTGTGTTTGTTGCGGCTTGCTTATATAGAGAGTAGGGAGAAGAAGCTTTTAATCAGCTGTGTTTGTTGCGGTTTGCCAGGTCTTTATGCTTTTGTTTTTTGGAAACGTTTGGTTCGAGACGTTTGTAAATAAACATAAAGCTAGTTCAATAAAGGTTCTTAAAGACAACATGTTGTTCTGAATGAATAATCGAGTTCATGTCAAAGAAGGCAATCCCTCACGCAAATATGGAAAGGATTATACGGCTATTTCAAAAAGTTTGGCCAAGTTTTTATTGCTTTAATTGTTGCATGTTGCATACCAAGCCCGAAATGCACTATGGATGGATTGTTTCCAAACTTTGCTTGCACAAATTTTTGTCACACGTTTATAAATCTAGCTACAAACATTTTCCGAAATTTGTTTTGCTTAAAAATTAAATTGTCCATGTACGTGGCCGTAAGCTGAGGGCAACAGATCTAGAAAGAAATGAATTACACACAAAAGAAATATATTTGCGACTCTTTAATTGCAAATACACATATGTGCTGGGCAGTAACCACGCGCGCAGTTAGCCTTACACCACTCATCCATATTTGTTTGACCAGTCCATGCACCAGTAGCCTTACACCCAGCAGGATTTGGGGGGTTGGTAGGAGGAGGTGGTGGGGCTTGAGTAGGGGGCTGAGGGGGAGCTTGAGTGGGTGGTAGAGGGGCTTGAGTTGGCGGTAATGGTCCTCCATCTCCAGTAATCGCTATATCAGCACAGTTGACAAACGTCTCCTGGTCCCCATGTCCAAGACCACACCCTTCATTATCGCACCCCCAACTGTTACCCACTTTCCACCACCATTGCAGGACGCAGTGCTTACAAGTCAAGCCAGAAGGAAGGACAAGCTGGATGGTCTCGTAACTGGACCCAGTACCTTTGAGAGGAATGCGGGTCTTGCCTCCAGTTGTTTTGAGAAGGTAACTTAGCTTAGCTTGTGTGATGGGAGGGGTACCAATCTCACCTACTCTAAACTCGAACCATCCTTGGTGATTGGCTGTGATGTGGATCTAAGACATAAAATTGTTAATATAACAATACATTAACATGTATATCATGATGATGATGATGATGATGATGATGATGATTCTGATGTTGTTGTTGTTGTTGTTGATCGATGATGATGGTGATGATGGTGATGGTGATGGTGGTGATGTTATTGTTGATGATGATGATGATGGTAGTGGTGATGATGGTGATGGTGGTGATGATGATAATGATGATGATGATGATTTTGATGATGATGATGGTCAATATAATTAATGGGTGATGATAGTTGCGATGATCATATATGACGAAGGGCTAAAGCTCGAAACGTCAGTAAAGTTAAGTCAACATTTTTTACGGTGTTAAAAATGTCATTCTATTACCTATCGTTTATATCAAACACCGACGCAGCCTATACTAGTTTATTCACTAGTTTCTATTTCTATTTTTTACGGTGTTAAAAATGTCATTCTATTACCTATCGTTTATATCAAACACCGACGCAGCCTATACTAGTTTACTCGCTAGTTTCCATTCATATATGATAATGATGACGATTGATGATCTTATGATGATAATGTGGCAGGGATAATGGTTGTCTCAATAGCCCTTCATCGTTTAGGCCTCGTCTACACGAATCCGATCCGGCTGAAACCGCATAGAAATATTTGCGTCCACACGAATCCGCGTATCCGGAGGATTCAAGTAAAAGTATGCGGTTTCGGTGACCGGATTCACTGGATTCGTGTGGACGATCGGCCGATTCGCATCAAAAAGTATGCGGTTTCAAAAGTATCCGGATCCGTGTAGACGGGATCTTAGTATGCTAGTAGTTTATATCGTTAATATTCATCAAAATTATAATCATTAATGACAGACCTACACACCTTTACATCTATTACTTGACCTTGGGTGTACTTCTTGGTAATAAAACCGGTTGCGTAACTGCGAATAAATCATTTAGAATCATTTACGTTTTGGAAATATTGTCGCGTAATTAAAATATTAATTGAAATACTAAATAAAAAAGTATTGAAACTTATCGTTTTGTTAAGAAACCTGGACATGTTTTCCTGGAATTATATGTTAACCTACCCTGACAACAACAACAACAATAACAACAACAACAACAACAATTAACAGAAGGAAGAAAAACTTAAAGAAGAAAAAGAATGAGAACGAAGAGAAGAACATAGCAAATAACTTAAAGTAACTTCACAAAACGTGCTTGCAGGGAAAAAATTTGTCAAGCCTCTAGCTGGTGATGAAACAGATTCTTTTTGATGAACGTTCCCTAAAGTGGACTACACTGGAAAAACAACTAAGGATGGATGGACAGCAGAACAGACGAATGATGATGGATAAGACAAACTTTCTGTGTCTACTAGACCACATAGACACACCCTTAAGGGGTTAACCCCCAGAAAAAGGGGGAAAAAGATAATAAGAAGGGTAATGTCCACCATCTACCATACTTACCTTCCTGGATAGACGTGGATCTTGTCGCCATATTTATCACCACATGCTCCACACTTTCCACCAAGTGAAATCATCACAGCTCGTCCTCCACAAAACTGCTCGTTTGCGTTGTAGTTAGGCACGCATTGGGAGAACTTTTTGTAGCAGGCGTTCCTGGCAGCAGGCTCAATCATGTACCCATGTCCTCGGACAAGAACAACTACGTTCACGAAAACCGCAATAACAGCAACTATCTTACAAGACATTGTGTGACGGCTATTGTTGAAGTGCGGTAGTTTAACCAGCAGATTCTGAGGTACAAATTAATTTGAAACTTTCTTCTAGGTATCTACAATTTTTCTACAATTTTTTTAAAAACCTGGTCTAGAAATCCTAAATTCCTACAACTACAGTGTGTTGTTCACTAGTGCTAAAACTCTACAGCATAGCTATTTAGTATAATTTCACTTGATATGCGGAAAGTACAGGTTTATATAGCACTTCTATTACGCGTATAGTTTAATCAGCTGTTACTGGCAATAGCTCATGGTATTGCGTTGTATAAACGTACACCTCTGTGAGGACACGTTTTGGTAAATAGCGCCCAGTTTCTAACACTTAACCGTGTTGAAATACAACATTTGTGCAATTATTGGATATTGAGGGATGGACTTGCCTGAGAAAACAGACGTTCTTTCGCTTCTTTCCTCAGCTCTCGCAAGAGTTTCGCATGTTGAAGAGGAGCGAAAGAACGTCTGATTTCTCAGGCAAGGGATGGACCTGTATATTTGATTGATGTCTGCGTGTCTCTTTCAAAGAGATGATATACAGTGCCTTTGCATCCAAGCGAGACGAAGAGAGATCTTTTTTAACACCTTGGACAGTTATTCATGTCTCTATCATTCAAGCTCACCGGTTCGTCTCTCTTTAATGCAAAGGCACGGCTACCTTTCAAAATAGCGCAGATAACTTAGTTTGTCTTCAAGTGTTGCACTATATAAAAAAATGATCTGTCAATTCTGTCACTGTTGTGGCACAGCTTTTTTCCTTATGTGTGCACAGCTTTTTTTAACGCCCGTATTGTATTGTTATTACACGGGGGGGGGGGGGGGGGGGGGGGTACTTCCTTTGTCCAAGTGGTAGGGGTGATCGGCGGAGGTTTTGAAAACGACCCCTAAGTAGTACGCACAGATAAAAATAACTGATAAAGCCTTGTCGATTTCTACCCCAACAAAGCAACAAAACAGAGTAAAAATGACTCTTACAGGTACGAATTCATGTTTAACTGATTTTTGAGCCGGAACCCTAAAAGGACCCTAAAAGGCACGCACAGGAAATATTTTTACCCCAAAAGTTACTACTACCACTACCACTTGGACAAAGGGAGTACCCCTCCCGGGTGTTATTATTACTGTACATATTTTTCACTGTATGTAAATGTTATCGTTTTATAGCATTAGATGTAGTTTTAGAGGGCCAGTTGTTTGTTAGTTTTTTAACTATTTAGTGTAACCTTTGAAAATAGAGTTTTCGTCCATCCATAGGGTTGTCAGCTTTGTGTGCGCAGGTTGTGTGAACGGTTTGTGTAAAGTGTCAGCTGGCGGGCGGTACGAGATGAGCGACAACGATGTTATTTACTCTCCGATCAGAGGTTCTTTACTCTTTCCCTTAGAGCGATGTTATTTTCTCAAGATGAATAATTTTTGTATTACAGCGCAAAGCCCAAAAGTATGACCGGCGATAATTTATTCATATTTTCTCTACATCTTTTCAATCAACTTCTCTAGATTAAATGTCAACATTTCTAACTGTGAATCACAAGACAAGAATGATGTCAATCTTCAGATGAATTGTGTGGTTAAAATAGCTAGAATGAAGTCCATTTGAATCCAAAGCAGCTACAGACAAACATGTCAAAAGAATGTGAATAAATTTTCTGCGGTCACACTATTGGGCTTTGCGCTGTAAAGTTTATTCTTTGTTTCTGCCAAACGGTGATCACAATAAAGCTTAGTCTTTTCCACAGTTCTCGTCGATCAACCTCAGCCTCGATAGCGCGTATTATATTCTTTAGAATTTGACCACAGCCAGTGGTTATTTAAGGAACGTACCCGCACATTATCAAACAGTTAAAACTCTGACAAATTCTACGGGCTGTTGTCAAATTTTAAAGAATCTATTACAAGCTATATATCGAACAGTTAAAACTCTTTCAAATTCTACGGGCTGTTGTCAAATTTTAAAGAATCTATTACAAGCTATATATCGAACAGTTAAAACTCTTACAAATTGTACGGGCTGTTGTCAAATTCTAAAGAATCTATTACAAGCTATATATCGAACAGTTAAAACTCTTACAAATTGTACGGGCTGTTGTCAAATTCTAAATAATCTATTACAAGCTATAAATCGAACAGTTAAAACTCTTACAAATTGTACGGGCTGTTGTCAAATTCTAAATAATCTATTACAAGCTATAAATCGAGGCTGAGGTTGATGGAAGATCTAAAATTGTTGAATTTGCAGCCACGATTCATATTAAAATACAAATTGATATGACTGGCTTGATTTTGGTTTTATTCATTCAGACGTTTTGATCTACAGTTAGACCTTCATCAGTGATCGTTCCAAAATGTGAAGCGGTCTATTACAAACTATTACATTTTATTGAGATATTCATAAATATATATGAATTTCTTTGTATTTTAATAACAAATATGAGTGATTATGCTTCATATGGAAAAGGCACCAACCAAAACTTTGTTTAGGCGAAACCTTTATATGCTATATTTACACAGGCATTACAACTAGCTAGCTAAGAGAGATGTATATATGATATCAGGAGCGGATCCAGGGATTTTTTTTCCGGAGCGGGTGTACCATTAAGAAATGACGTAATATATAAATAACTTCAGAAAAAATCTTTTCATAATTTTGGTGACGCTTTATGATTGACTGAGCCCAGGGCAACTGCACCCCCCCCCCCCCCCCCCCCTAGATCCGCCCCTGTATAAAACGATGTTTTTCTTTTCAATCCTTACAGCAAGGACATCTATATTTAGACAGGCATTACATCTAGCTAAGAAAGATGTACATATAAGACATTTACAATGTATGTGTTTTGAAGCAACGTGTTAGCTCGGAAAGATGTACATATAAAACGATGTATGTGTTTTCAATCCTTACAGCAAAGACATCTATATTTACACAGACATTACAACTTGTTAGCTTGGAGACTCAAACCTCACTACAATAACTTGTTTATTTACACAGACGTTAAAACTTGTTAGCTCAGTAGAGAAAGCCTACTCCGGGCCCAAAAGTCGCCCTAAGACGCTGCGACTATAAGCGTCTTTAGGCATCTTAAGATATTTTGAGGAAAAATGAGGCGATCTAGGGCAACTTAGGGCGTCTTTGGACGTCTTTAGGCGTCAGGAATTTTGAGGAAAATGGGGGCGATCTAGGGCTACTTGGGGCGTCTTAAAGCGTCTTTAGAAATCTTAGGGCGACTTCTGAGCCTGGAGTAGGCCTTAGAGACTCGATCCTTACAACAAGAACTTGTTTATTTACACAGATGTTACCTTGCACTCACTGTCTTGGATCAGTTTTTTAATCTCAAGCATCGATTTTGGATTTCTCTTATATAATTCATGAATAATTAAGGAGAATTTTACAACTTTTCACGTCCGTGACGAGATCTGTAAATCTCATACAGATTTCATCCTGATTTGCATAAGTTTTTTTTCTTTTTCGGTCAGATTTACAGATCTTTATCTTTAATTGACGTCGACATTTAAAAAAAAATATGACAGAACTAAAGTACGTTGGACTTTCATATTAAAGTACTATGCATGCTATGCAACATTTGTTTTTGAAAAAGATAGTTTCTTATTGTCATATTATGTATTTTCACATAATCATAATGCCTTTTTGGGGGGGGGGGGGGGGGGTAGATATTGTAATTGAAATTGTAATTCAAATTTGTTTGATTTGCATTACAATTTGTTTGATTGGAACTATTGGTTGTTGTGAAAGTAGAGCTAAGTAGACTAAATACTACTGCAATGAATATTAGAAGAACACAACGATAACACTCTTCTGATGATGTCGGTGCCCGACTACTATACAGTAGTATATGGCCTTAAATCAACTCTTATAATTAAATACAATGCTACTGAAGGACAACTTTAATATTCTACAACGATAACACTACAACGGAACTACATGTTTAACTGTGTTTTCAATCATTATTTTATTGCCCTTTCAACTCCCAGTTTGACAAGTATACAACGATAACGGCTACAACGTGACTACATGTTTAACTGTGTTTTCAATCATTATTTTATTGTCCTTTCAACTCCCAGTTTGACAAGTATACTTTAGTTTATATCCTTTTTAGCTGCACAAGCACATACTAGCAGGGCAGTTACCAAGAGAGCAGTTGCTGTTGCACCATGCATCCATATTAGCATTGCCTGTCCATGCACCTACAGCCTTACACTTGCCAGAGGGTGGGGCCTGAGTGGGGGCCGGAGTAGCGGGGTTAGGTGGTGCAGGGGTAGGGCCATCCGTAGGTAGGGGCGGGGCAGGGGTAGGAGCTGGTCCACCATTTTTAGTAATTGAGATGTCAGCGCAGTTGACAAAGGTTTCCTGAGGTCCATAACCCATGCCGCATTTTCTTACTCCATTGATCCTCTCACAGCCCCAACTGTTGCCAGTTTTCCACCACCATTGTAGGACGCAGTTTTCACAGGTCAGTCCAGATGGAAGCTGAAGTTTGATCTTGTAGAGCCCTACAAATATAGTATCAAGTTAGATTAGGAAATGTCTGATATGGTGGAAAGAATGAGAGTGAAAAGGAAAAGAAGAAGAAGAAGGGAAAGAAGAATATAATCAGGTATGAATTAAACGTCATTAAACGTATGATCTACGATCTATGATCTACGATCTATGATCTACGATCTATGATCTACGATCTATGATCTACGATCTATGATCTACGATCTATGATCTACGATCTATGATCTACGATCTATGATCTACGATCTATGATCTACGATCTATGATCTACGATCTATGATCTATGATCTATGATCTACGATCTATGGTCTACGATCTATGGTCTACGGTCTATGATCTACGGTCTATGGTCTACGATCTATGATCTATGATCTATGATCTATGATCTATGATCTATGGTCTATGGTCTACGATCTATGATCTACGATCTACTATCTATGATCTACTATCTATGATCTACTATCTATGATCTACGATCTACGTTTCGAACACGACAAGGTCTTTTCAATTAGGTTTATTTTATGCTGTAACGTTTATACCTGGTCCTTTGACGTTGCCTCTATGTTGCCATCTTGTTCCTCCAGTACCAGATAAAGGAAGTAAGTATCTCAACTTGTCCTGGGTGATAGGTGGTTGACCGATGTCACCAACTCTAAACTCTGACCATCCTTTGTGGGTGACAGTGATCCTAAGCTGTATAAGAACAGTATTGCAGTACATAAGACATAAGAGTACATTCACGTACTGATGATGGTGCTGATAGTGGTGAGGGTCATGGTATTTCCAATGATGATGATGTTGATGATGGTGGTGGTGGTGGTGGTGATATTGATAATGATGTTGTTGGTAGTGATGATGGTGGTGGTGATAATGGCGTCAATGCGGAAAGTTATGGAGTGATGGCGATGGTGATATTATTGACAATGATGATGGTGGTGGTTATGATATTGACAATGATGAATCGAAATAATGATGCTGATGATGGTGGTAGTGATGATGATGATGGTCATGGTGGTAATAATGATAATGTTGATGATGGTGGTGATGATTATGGTGATGTTATATGACGACTAGAGATGACAGTTCTATGATTGTGGTGTAAATGAAAATGATGATGGCGAGAACGATAATGATAATGATGGCGATGAAAATGATGATGTCCTGAAATGATGATAGCTTTGGCTATTGAGCCATTGATCTGCCGTATTTACAGCTAGTTTTTGTTTATCCCATCACGCGGTAATCTTACCGTTAACTCAATCACTTGCCCCATCTTGTAACTCCCCGTAATCGTGCCAGTAGCATGTGATCCAGGATATACATACTTCTGTATCTTAAGATGATAAGCATCACCACAAACACCGCACTTGCCACCGTTCTTGTCCCACTGGGTAGACACTGCACCACAGTTCTTCTCGTCCATTGTCCATTCCATGCCGCACTTAGGGTAGCCATATTGCCTGCACGCGTTCCTGGCAGCGGGATCTTTTATGTACCTTTCATTAGAAAAACAAACTATTACTCTTCTTATTTGATTCTTTACATTTCAATACCATCCTTTATTAAATCTCATCCACTATTTCCTTTCCACCCTTTTCTTATTTCATTTTTTCTCATCCTTAAACTTTCCATTCAATTCTTATCTTCTCTACTTTTTCTCTCCTTTTCCATTGGATTGCTATTTTTGCTTTGTATGTGATTCTTTTTTATTTTGTTTTCCTTTTGCTTTTTGTAATTCGTCTTTTTTATTGTTTCATTTATTCACTTTCCCTTTTCCTTAGTTATTTGTTCAAACTAGTATATATCGCTTGAGTAGAACAGTGTAATTAACTATTGTATTTTTACAAAAGAATTAGGTTTTCTCTGACTAAATTTGATGATATTTAATAAGACGTTTCGGCTTTAGCCTTCATCAGTTGAATTTGTATATACAAGTTTGCGTGATTTGTAAAAATCATGAATCCTGAGACTACAACAATCATATCTTAACTATTGTATATTTCTTTGTTATGTGTATTGTGTGGTTCATGTCTGAGTGAATTATAAGTTAGTCAATAACTAAATAGTTGTTCTTGTTAACCCGTGAAACAAAGTGTATTAGTTAAAGTGTGATTGTCAATTGATAATATAATAACACAATGGAATTAATGTGCATTAAAGTGTGATACACAAAGGAGTGTTTCACGGGTTAGAGTGATAATCCTTCGTCTGTGCAACGGAAGTAGTCTAGTTAGAGAGTAATAGTCGAAATAAAACAAAAGAAAACAATGGGATTAGTGTGTACTACTATGTATTACGTTGACTATTCTTTCACAGACGAAAGAAAATCAGTCTAGAGAGAACCGCTCTATTAAATAGTTAGTAGTCGTTTCACGGTTTCATTGCGTGCACTCTACCTAACAAACAGTGATATCTCTATTGTATATTATCATCACTACATACCCATGGCCAAAGACAAGAGCGATGAAGCTGCACAAAAATCCAAACACACCAAGAGTTCTCATGGCTGGTAATATTTAAACGAGTGCAATACGACTGGCGGTTTTTTAAGAACTCTACTACAAGGCAAGATGTCAGCTGTACAATACATATGTACAGGTGGTAAGTTCAAAAGATAAACAAACAAATAGTATCCAGTGAAATAGTCAAAAACACGAAGATTTTTTTGATGATTTGTGACATATAGCCCATGCACAGTGCGTACAAATGACCATTTTTGATGGACTATATATAGCCCATACAAAATGCTCAAAAATGTTATCCAGTTTAAATCGACGTGAAACGTTCAGTAAAAATGACGATTTTGAATGGTCCTTAGTTCACTGAAAATTGCCATTTTTGGACATGGATGCATTTTTGAGCATTTTGCATGGGCTATAGTCCATTGAAAACGTTATTTTTGAGCATCTTGTATGGGCTATAGTCCATTGAAAATCGTCATTTTGGGTCATTTTTGAGCATTTTGCATGGGCTATAGTCCATTTTTGTCCATTTCCGGTTAGCATTTTGCATCGGCTATAGTCCATTGAAAACGTTATTTTTGAGCATTTTGTATGGGCTAAAGTCAATTGAAAACGTTATTTTTGAGCATTTTGCATGGGCTACAGTCCATTGAAAATCGTCATTTTTGGCCATTTTTGAGCATTTTGCCGGCATTTTGCATGAGTAATAAATCGCCGTGAGATTAAATCAACGTGAAACGTTCAGACAAAACAAATCTTGGTGGAACTGGTCGACGTGAAACGATCAGTAAAAAAATCTGGGAGAAACGTTCAGTATTAAACCATGACGGGTTTTAATCGACGTGAAACGTTCAGTAAACAATCTATATGTCGCTGATCAACCACAGGGAACCCAAAAGCTTGAAAAAACCCCGAGAAAATTCAGAATTTTAATTTCCGTGTTTTTCATAATAAAAGCATTGAATGTTGAAAGAGTGATTTCTTATAAGGAAAATAATTTTCTCAGTGTTTTTCGCTGCGTTTTGGGTCGTTTATAATGGCTTGTTTTTATCGGAAAATACACAGGAAGCCCGTTTTAAAGAATGATGTGTTTTCAGTCAATTTTACCCTACTTCGAAAATCTTTTTAAAATAAAAACAAACATTATAGTAAACCTTGCTACTAGCTCTAAATCTCTGGTTAAAAACATTTCAGAATTTGGGCATATTTCGCGGAGAAAACAGCGGTTGAATTCCAAGACCTCAAAATACCGTTTTTCAAGAAAACCAGAAAATTTAGCAATTTTCAAACTGCCTTTTTATCAACAAATTATACATCATTAGAAAGCTCTTGTTAATGGCATTAAGAATACGAGTTTTGTTTTTCCATTTGTGAAAATCGAGAAATGTTATTAGCGTAGAAAGGTTCCGGAAGTATCGAACTGCAAGTAATTTGCACTTTGCGTCAGTTTACCCACTTCTAGACCTTTGTTTTCAACCAAAAACGAACTGATATTAGCTTAGTATATGTTATAAACTATACCAAGAAATCAGATGAAAATGTTTATTATTTTGCGAGAAATTCGAGATAAAGTTCTCCATGTTCAAAAGTTTTGTTTACATCCGGTTATAACATGGTTCTACCACAGGAACCCCGAATATCGACGTTACGCACAGGGGAAACTTTAAAGCAATTTTTCTCGCTAAATACTCAACGTTTTAGAACAAAGTTTTGCAAGTATGTATCAATATCATAGAAGTATCTGCTATTCGAATTTGAATGAAAACAAAAGCCCCGAAGTAGGTAAACTGGCACAACGTGCAAAGTACTTGCAGTTCTCTACTTCCGGAATCTTTCCAAGCTTATAACTTTGTTAATCTTATAGTTTACGTAAACCAAACTCCATATTCTTAATGCTGAGATCAAGAGCTTTTCAGTGATGTACAGTTTGTTTATAAAAAAGCAGTTTGAAAATTGCCAAATTTTCTGGTTTTCTTGAAAAACGCTATTTTGAGGCCTTGAAATTCAACCGCTATTTTCTCCAAGAAATAAGCGGAATTTCTGAAATAATTTCAGCCAGCGATTTAGAGCTAATAGCAAGGTTTACTATGATGCTTGTTTTAATTTTAAAAACATTTTTAAAGTGGGGTAGAATTGACTGAAAACACATCATTCTTTAAAACGGGCTTCCTGTGTGTTTTTCGATAAAAACAAGCCATATAAACGATCCAAAACGCAACGAAAAACATCGAGAAAATTATTTTTCCAGATAATAAATCTCTCTTTCAACATTCAAAGCTTTTATTATCAAAAATACGGAAATTAAAATTCTGAATTTTCTCGACTATTTTCAAGCTGAATGACTAAAAACACATAATTCTTTAGAACGAGCTTCCTGTGTATTTCTTGATAAAAATCTAAAAATTTTATCAACAAATCTGGGTGAAACCTTCAGTAAAAAAAAATCGACGTGAAACGTTCAGCAAAAAATCTGGGTGAAACGTTCAGTAAAAATAAATCGACGTGAAACGTTCAGTAAAAAATAAATCGACCTGAAACGTTCAGTCAGAATAAATCGACGTGAAACGTTCAGTAAAAAATAAATCGACCTGAAACGTTCAGTAAAAATAAATCGACCTGAAACGTTCAGTAAAAAATAAATCGACGTGAAACGTTCAGTCAGAATAAATCGACCTGAAACGTTCAGTAAAAAATAAATCGACCTGAAACGTTCAGTAAAAAAAATAAATCGACCTGAAACGTTCAGTAAAAAAAATAAATCGACGTGAAACGTTCAGTAAAAATAAATCGACGTGAAACGTTCAGTAAAAATAAATCGACCTGAAACGTTCAGTAAAAAAAATAAATCGACCTGAAACGTTCAGTAAAAATAAATCGACCTGAAACGTTCAGTAAAAATAAATCGACCTGAAACGTTCAGTAAAAAATAAACCGACCTGAAACGTTCAGTAAAAATAAATCGACCTGAAACGTTCAGTAAAAAAAATAAATTGACCTGAAACGTTCAGTAAAAATAAATCGACCTGAAACGTTCAGTAAAAAAAATAAATCGACGTGAAACGTTCAGTAAAAAAAATCGACATGAAACGTTCAGCAAAAAATTCTGGTAATTGAAAGTGAAAATGACTAATTTTGATGGGATATTTGTTGAATGACGTTTCTTGATGGACTATAGCCCCCCAAGAAAAATGTCCAAAATAGCGGCCCATGGAAAAGAAATGACAAAAATAGACGATTGTTTGCAATTACAATTGTTTATTATTTCATATGACAGATAATCAAAAGAGATGAAAGATGTGTTCAGTCGTCAGTATAGTGCTTCAATGATAGCCTTGGGATGATGTTCATGGATTGGAGTTCTTGGAAGAGTAATTTGCACGCGTAAGGAATCTTTAGAGATGCGATGTTGTGAGACGATTTACAGAAATGGCACCTGGGAATGAGAGAAATATGTAAGCGATAGAAACATTGATTATCATTATCATCTCGATAGTCAATGTTATCATTATCATCATTCATTACTATTACCATTATTGTCATTACCCTGATTATTGTGGGCATCATCATCAACATCATCATCATCAGTTTCACCATCATTATCGGTACTAACTTAGCGTTTGTATTTATTTTAATTATTATCGGTATCCCCATCACAATCACCACCACCACCACCACCACCATCCTCATCATTATCACCATCATTATCACCACCAACATCATCATCATAACCTTCACAATCTTCATCAACATTATCAATATCACCATCATCATCACCAGCAGTATCACCATCACCATCTTCACCACCACTACCACCACCACCACCACCACCACCAATATCATCATCATTAACAACAATCATCATAAGTATCACGACCATTACTATTATGATAGTCATCATCAATATGACCATTACTTTCATCTTCCTCTTGTCATCATTATCATCATCACTACAATACATATTATGACTTACCACCCAGAATATCCCATAAGGCCACATTCTCCACAGACATCTACTTCGAAAGCGTCACTTGAGATCATCAATCGTTCAAGCAGCAGCATACTGAAAATGTACATATACCCATATGAGATGGATCAAGTGTGAAGGGAAGAAAATTGTGAAGAATTCTACTGTATTTGAAATGTTTTACCGTCGACCGTTAATACACCTATTTCAAAAAGGTTGTCATAGGCAATAGGAAATAGGTAATTCCAACATCCAAGAATAGCTACAATTTTGGCAAAAACTATTGAGACATTTTTGTGGTTTTCTGTATTTTGAACTATACGTTTTTTCGTAATCCTCCCCTTCCCCTCCATGCAATGTTGGTTTTCAGTGGACATAATTCCTTGATGGCTGCCAGACCAATATTGTGAAGTGGGGGGAGGGGGGAGTGTTTTTATAAGAAACCTTTTCAATTATATATTTTTGTTATTTTGTAATATTTTGATTTATACCTTGCTCCGTACGCTATGAGACAATCTCTCTCCATCTCACCAAGCCGAAGACCACCATCCCTGAAGAAACACGGTAACACACAAATGAAAAAACAGATGGAAACTGAACGGATGGATGGATAGAAGAATAGGATGGATGGAATGAAGAATAGGATGGATGGATAGAAGAATAGGATGGATGGATAGAAGAATAGGATGGATGGATAGAAGAATAGGATGGATGGATAGAAGAATAGGATGGATGGATAGAAGAATAGGATGGATGGATAGAAGAATAGGATGGATGGATAGAAGAATAGGATGGATGAATAAATGAATGATGAATAAATAGAAGAATAGGAAGGATGGTTGGATGAATGAATGATGGATGGGTGGATAAAGGAATAGGATGGAAGGATGGATGAAGGAATGAATGGGTTAATAGAAGAATAGGAAGGATAGATGGATGAACGAATAATTAAATAAATGGCCAGAATAATGTGTAAATAAATGCAGTTTTATTCATACCTTGATCTTCCCTCTGTTGGTTGTCTTGTCAGCACAGCACGCGGACCCTACCGAAAAAAAAAGATGGTCTGTTCATAATATGTCAAAACTTATTTAAACACCTCGAATACCCTTCCTTTACCTCTATGGTATCCCTTTGTCAGGACCTCCTCGCTCATACGAGAGGAAGTCCATTATAACATAGACTGCGAGCAGTCCCTACTTTTCCCTCCGAATTCAGAAAATTTTAACTTTAATGCCCCCAATCCCGCTCGTCCGTGTTTTATTTAAATGCATATTTTTCTCTCGTTTTCCTCGGAATCTGGAGGGAAAAGGGACAGTTCGCAGTCTAATTATAACAAAAAGAGGGCAGATCGAGAGAGAATAAATGAATGAATGAGTGGATGGATGAATGAATGAATTATAGATGAATGAATGAATGAATGAATACATGAATGCATGATTGAATAGACGAATGAATGGATGAATGAATAAATGTATGAGAAAGAGAGAGGAGTGAGGGGGGGGGGGGGGGAGGGGGGTGAAGTAAAGTAAAGCTACAACGATAAGTACCTTGGATCGTGCATGCATCTTGTCAAGGACCATGTGTTTCAGTTTCTGGTAGTAAACAGGACCAAAAAATATGTACGCACTCAATGGCTCCCTGGAAGAGAACAGTGCGTTACTTCTATGCGTTACTTAGAAACATACACGATGTTACAAGATTGCGCTACACCTAAAAGAAGGTTGCGTGACATACATGCAATACATTTTATTCGTTACTCACAAACATACACGTTACAAGATTGTACTAGTTTGCGCTCTTATAAAAATTAAACTGCGTGACATGCTTGGCGTAACATACTTGGCGTGACATACTTGGCGTGACATTCTTGGCTCACAAGCATACACGACCTTACAAAATTGTACTAGATTGCACTATACATGTAGATTGCGTGATATTTTATGCGTTACTCTCCAACGTACACAGGGTTATAATATTCCGATACATGACAAACAAGATGGCGTTACATACCCAGTAATACCGGAAGTGACGTAGTCTTTGCCAGCATAGTTGAACCCGTGGTTCATGAGTTCTTTACAGATATCATCGACTTTGTCGCCTCCGAACGCTGGGGATAGGAACATACCAAACATCGGTATGAAAATCATAGCAAACTTTATTACCATTATCGTAACTGCCACCACCAACATCGTCATCATCATCAACATCGCTATCACCAACATCATTATCAATCATCATTGTCATCATTACCGTCAATTTCACCATCATCATCACTATCATCCTTATCATCATCATCATCATCGTAACCGCCACCACCACCATCATAATCATCAACATCGCCATCGTCATCATCAACAAACATCATTATCCAACATCATTATCATCACCTCATCTTTACCATCATCATCACTATCATCCTTATAATCATCATCATCATCATCGTAACCGCCACGGCCAACATCATCAATCATCAATCATCGTTATCATTATCATCACCACCACGACCATCATCATCATCGTTTTCTTCTTTATCTTTATAAGTACCATTATCATCATGGAGTACTAGTTTTGTCATCAATCTAAATCGTGTTTGATTTCGTCTTATCTTTGTACGTATATGTAGTATCAAAATCTTTTAGTTTAAATATTTGATATAAACCCTACCTGTTCCGTAGCCAAAGTGACCTTCAAGGACGCCTGCCTTTCCACCTATCAGCTCTATTAACTTGCCGACCGTCATACGAGATGGGAAGCCATGGGGGTTCATGATCTACAAGAAATCATTTCATGACTTGTGCATGACTACAACTACATGTGTACGTAAAAAAACATTGTTGCAATGTAAGCAACAAGTATCAAGCCATCCTCGGGAACCCAAGGGTAATCTTCTGTCGCTCGTTTCTCGTTCCCAGAATAAATACCCCTGGGAACGTAGTCTGTTGGAGCTTGTTCCGGAAGTCAAAATTCAGCTCTTTCCTTTCCCTCTTTCCAATGAAAATCAAGATAACCATTCAAAGAAAGTCGTTAAATAAGTTTGAATTTTGACTTCCGGAACAAGCTCCAACAGACTACGTTCCCAGGGGTATTTATTCTGGGAGCAAGAAACGAGCGATAGAAGATTACCCCTGGGTTCCCGAGGATGGTATCAAGCCAGGACCGAAATGAAAGTTTTTTTTTTGTGCTGGTAATGCATTAAAAAATGACTTCTTATCAATATACGGTGTTCAAATTTACCTTAGAGATAAATATCGCCCTGGGACCCCCCACAGTTGCTCTATACATACATACTACATTGTCCGGCTGCGTATCCAGCATGGTTGGTCCTTGTGGTGTAGTGGTAACACGTCGGACTAGAAAGCCGAAACCGTGGGGTTCAAATCCCGCCAAGGACGTATGATATTTTTCTCATTATCTTCTTATCAACATAATTGATTGTCGTACATTAAAAGTACGTAAAACCAGCATTCATTTCGGTCCTGGATTGATGCTTCTTGCCTAAGCCGCTACAACATTTATTGAATTAGGTGTATAATAAATGAGATAAAACAAAATGGAGATCACTTACGATATCTGGGCATATCCCCTGAAGACAAAAAAGAAACAAATATAAGTAAGATGGTGATGATGATGATGACGACGATGATGATAATGTTGATAACGACAATAATAATGGTGATGACGATAATGAAGGTGATGATAATAGTGATGATAATAGTGATGATGATTATGATGACAGTAGAGATAAAGATGATGATGGTGACAGTGATAATGATGATTATGTTGACAGTGATGATGATAATGATGACGATGATGATAATGTTGATAACGACAATAATAATGGTGATGACGATAATGAAGGTGATGATGATTATGATGACAGTAGAGATAATGATGATGATGGTGACAGTGATAATGATGATTATGTTGACAGTGATGATAATGATGATGACGATACTATCGTCTTACCAAGTCAGTAAATGGCATGTCCTCTTGGTTGACAATGAGACCACAGACACTACACAATAGATCAAGATTATTACATGGAATATTTGTCGCTGGACTCCAAAAGACTGTCTGTCTGTCCGTCCGTCCGTCCGTTACTTACCCTTTCTGGCCGTGTCTACTGCTAAACTTGTCACCAATCTCTGGCCGTCTGGTTTGTCGGAGTAGCATCTTGATAAGAAAGGCCTGGAAAACAAATTGTAAATACAGTTTCAGTTTCTTTTCTTGCACCGCTGTACTATTTGACAAAAGGCGCAACTTAAAGAGAGAGTAAATTAAACTGTGTTTTTTATTGTTAAGTGATAACATTTTTTCTTGCTTTGCTTGGGATTTGTGAATATTTTGACAACAAATCGAGGCTTAGCCAGTGCAAATGCGCCTTTTATCAAAAAGTACAGCGGTGACCGATAACGTGAGTATTGTTATTGTCTTACTTCTTCAGGGTTTGCTGTTATCAGTACTTTCTCTATATACACGTCTTCAGATCCTTTGTAACTGAGAAAAAAACATAGGAAGGAACCATAGAACATCTCTCAAACAGTATTTGAACAATAGCACATAGTATACAGTCAATTCAAAAAAATATTGTCGTAAATAGGCTTCAAGTCTACGCGACTAAACCGAAAGGTAGCATGAGTAGAAATCACCGAAGCAGATAAATGCACACAGTATCTAATGCGAACTCAATCAACTAATTATGAATAATTCACCGCTTCGGTGATGTATACCCATGCTACCTTTCGGTCTAGTCGCGTAGACTTGAAGCCTATTGACGACAATGTTTTTTGAATTGACTGTATGCACTGGTGGTGACTGATGCCTACCTTATAGGTACGTCTTTGTATTCTGGTTGAGGTGGTTGACCAGGTGTAGCTAGTAGGCATGAAAACAGCATTGTTAGTATTACTGATTGATATAGGAAAGAGAAAAAAAAATAGGAGAGAAAAGTAAAGTAGGAAAAGGAAGGAAGGAAAGGGGAGAGGGAGAAAGTACGAGTATTACAGATTGATAGAGGAAAGAGAAAAACAATTGAAAGGAAAAGAAACTAATAAGAAAAGAAAGGAAGGAAAGGGGAGAGGGAGAAAGGGAGAAAGGGAGAAAGGGAGAAAGGAAGAAAGGGAGAGAGTATATGTGAGGGAGCAAGGGAGGGAATAGGTGATGGAGGGAGGAAGGGAGGGAGGAAGGAGGGAGGAAGGGAGGAAGGAACGTAGGAAGGAACGTAGGAAGGAAGAAATGAACGTAGGAAGGAAGGATGGCAAAAAGAAAGAAGGAAAGGCAGAAAGAAAGAAAGGGAAGAAAAAAGGATGGATTAAAGGAAGGAAAAAGGAACAAAGGCAGGCAAGCAGTAATATTAAATGGAAGTCCAGATAAGTAGGTGAAGTAAGGATTGAACGGAAAACCACCATACATCAGACTACGTAACTAACCTGATTGTAGGGGTGCAGTAGTAACAACAGGCATCGACTTGTTCACCAACACTTGCTTGTTCTCAACACGCTCACCTATCGTTTAACAATACGATACAAGAACGATTCTAAGAATACTACAGTGTCACGTTATCTATCACCGCTGTACTATTTGACAAAGGGCGCATTTGTACAGACTATAAGCCTCGATTTGTTATCAAAATATTCACAAATCCCAAGCCAAGCATGAAATAATGTTTTCGCTTAACAATGGAAAACACATTTGAATTTACTCTGAATTTTTAATGATCTCTGAATTGAGGCTATCCCTGTGCAAATGTGCCTTTTGTCAAATAGTACAGCGGTGCTAGATAACATAAAACTGATATATTGCAATCTATCCAGACTATACGAGACTAGAGGAGATGGTCATTGTCACATACCTGGTGAACCTATGCCGTCAGCGTCTAACGGTCGATGTCTCCAGACTACATCTCCACTTTGTGCGTCTTTACTGGGCCCTAGGGAATGATGATGTTAAGCGAGGTTATTAACAACAAGAAAGAAAAGAAGCAAAACACATAAACAAACGAACAGACAAACAAACAAAAAGACAAAATAAATAAACCGCAAATATAATGTACTTACCCATGACTCGATCAAACGTCTTGTATTACAGGTGACATAAATAAACAAATACATGTTAGCAAAAACAATTACAGCAAGCTACAAATACAACACATCACAGATGGCTGAGTCATTGGACTGGACCGCATTAAAGTACTCGCACTAAATCCATGACTACAAAGTCTACAAATAGTACTAATAAGAACTAAATATTGCTAAGTAAACAATAGAAAACATTCAAAGAATTTAGTACAAGTTATTGTTCATGGTTAAATGTAAGCACTCTAACAGTCCACACGAAGCGCCATGTCTTGTTTCGCTGCGTTCTCGCTGCATTACCTGATTAGCGTATCTCTTTAATGTGCACGTTTGTTTTCTGTACACAAGACACCGACCAAACCCTAAAGAGAACATTAGACAATTACGTGTTATACCATTAAACAAATGTAGCTTAACTTTACTGACGTTTCCAGCTTTAGTCCTTCGAAGGAGAAGGGGAAGAAGAAGAAGAAGATGAAGAAGAAGATGAAGAAGAAGAAGAAGAACAAGAAGAAAAAGAAGAAAAAGAAAAAGAAGAACAAGAACAAGAACAAGATCTCGTTCTTCTTCTTGTTCTTGTTCTTCATGTTCTTGTTCATCTGCGTACGGGATTTGTCCCGCCTGGAGGGACATTTCCCGGGACATATCCCATTATGACGTCACCAAAGTGGGATTTGTCCCCTGAAATGGGAAATGTCCCCCGGGATTTGTCCCTTTACCGGGAATTGTCCCACGGGACCGGGAATTGTCCCACGGGACAGGGAAATGTCCCCCGGGATTTGTCCCTTCACCGGGAATTGTCCCACGGGACAGGGAAAAGTCCCGGGATTTATCCCCTAAAACGGAAATATTCCCATAGGCTAAAATATATATATATTTGTTTCAAGATTTATTTTTATTCATGTTTTTCGCTATTATTAAAATTATATCATTGATGGCGGCCCTAAGCATTTTTAGAATTTGTTTCGCTATCAATATTCTTCTTAAAGCTATAAAACATGTTTGTCGCTGAAATTGAATGAGTGAACGAGGGACCGGAGATCTTGCATGGAATTTGTTTTGGAAAAAAGATCAAAAATTCAATGAGTGAAGAATGCTTTTATACATAAAACAACAACATACTTGAACGTAGTAATGGTTTTATTTAACAAACGAACATGTGTAATCAAAAGTACATCAGTATAAATATCAAAAATACACTTATGCGTATACACTTATACACTGTATGATGCATTTCGCTATATTTACTTGTTAACATTTTTATACATGGACTTGCATTTTGCAAGAAAGGCACTCTTTGCTTTCGAACCTAAAGACAGCACTAGCATCAGAAATTCTTTGTCGGTTGACTTGCGAATTCCTTTCTTTATTTCATCGGTCTTTGGGTATCCCCATTCCTTTCTTAAACAGATGGCCATACACGCGTAAAAAGCGTGTTATATAATGTATTTTGCTATATTGATGTTTTCAGACTTGTTAACTTACTTAACATTCATTAACATTCTTATACATCGACTTGCAATTCGCAAGTAAAGCACTCTTAGCATTTAATCCTAACGATAAAACTAGCATTTGAAATTCCTCGTCTTCCGAATTGCGAATCCCTTGCTTGATTTCCTTTGTCTTGGGGTATGCCCCATCTTTCTTCAGATGATGGCCATAAACGTGTCGAAAAATCAACAATATGTTGTTTAAATATGGTCTGTGTGATTCAGACTATGTTGGTTTATATACACGCCCATGGCCTAACAGATGTACCTGATCTGAGTTATCGCTTTACTATCCTTTATTAGACTGCCTCATTCACTAGATGATATTTATCCGGAAAATAAGACCATCACTTAGCTTAATATCCAATCAGACTCTGTTAGAGCGAAGATCATTTGTTAATTATGTCAACACTATTATCATGGGACTTAATTCTACTACTATAATACACCCTAATTTTGAATGTTAATGTACTCTTGAAAATGACGCTGAATGGCGTTGAAACGTCGAGAAATATATCAAAATCAAACTTACTTGCGTTAGGTTTCTATTTTAAATATCACAAGCAAAGCTACTTTAATCAATAAAATGATAATGATAATAATAATGAAGAAAAACAAAAGAATTAAGAGAATATGGGAACAATGGTGAACGAATAAAAATATCCCTTGTACTGTTCATTCTTGTCGTGACACTCCCCAACTACATTCTTTTGTTTTCGTTATTATACCGATAGCCCATGAAAAACGTTAAAAAAATGAAAAAGATGATGGCATTGATTTTTCTATGGCTCAAACAGGCTAAAAAATGGCGAATTTTGATGGGTTATAGCACATGCAAAATGCCCAAAAATGCCCAACAATACCTATAAAAGTCTCCCTCCACCTTTCACTCTTAATTTATTTAACTAACATCGAATACTTAAAAACTCGTGGCCAAGACTTGACGTATCCCGTTCTTTCAGATTTTCGTCGTACTGCGTATGATAGTATCCCTCTAGCACACTCTTAGTTTGGATAAAAAATGTTGCCGATTCAGCCTATCAGAAATATTTCGAAGAACGAAAGCTATCCTACATTTCATGTAGATATTGACCTTTTCCTTACCTTAAATTCTGTATTATATTGTGTAAAAATTTGGAGTTATTGCAACAATTTTTGCGGCGTACGTCGAATCAAATTAGTCTATCATAGCTGATAGATTTAAAGGAAAGAATATCACCGGCAATAAGTTATATTATTCTCCGTCCCCTATCTCTTCTAATAAACTCCATAAGTGTCAACATAAATAAGTCCTCTGGGTCTTGGTACATTATTAGATTATCAATTATGATTGCACGAAATTGAAGTACGAAGCATAGTACTCACCTCTATAACTTGTTGTAAGATTTAGTTGTTTTGCAATTAATATTAGTACAAAAGAGTACAATCTTCTTTTGAAGGTAATTTATCAAAAAATCTAAAGTTAACATGATTGTCACACTGCTAAATAATCAAATAATAATGTTCTTTAATAATAAGAATCAGAGAGGAATGAGAAGAGAGAATTAATAAGTATTTCAAAAAAAATATTCCGTCGTCCCTAAACCATTTAATTTTCCAAGTTACTATGACATATTTGTTAGAACATGAAAGTCACTCTAAATAAATATATATCCCTTAGACAATATAGACATGATATGATCTAAAGCAAAGGTACATTTATTCTGTTAAAAGGACGAAAATGTAAAATTAAGGGAAAGAGCTGTTAATGGCAATCATGATCTGAATAAATACTTACATGTGTTCTAAATATACGTATCCTCAATCGAGTAAAACTCTGAACATTCTATCTACAAATTGAGATCAAAAACATCCAATTTAGTTGATCGATTTTATCACATATTCATTTACGATGAACGTTAAGAACCTGACACTAATCCAGAGGCAAAACAAATTAATAATTTAGTATTTTTGTCAGAGCTCACCTGATAAAAGCAAGAAGCAGAGAGAAACAAAATGAAATGAAATGTGAGGACGTCGGAGCTTACGGAGCTTCAACAATAGTATTATAATTGAATTTGACCATAAAAATACCTAAACTTAATATTTTTTTCAAAACAAAACATCAGATATTAGACAGTGTAATGAAAGGATCATAAAAATTATGAATTTAATATTAGACAAGACCGTTGCTATGGCAACATGTAAGACCCCCTAAATGGCTCAAAATTAGGTTATTCTTCAAAAAAAGTACCTACTGTGATATTTGATCATCTTGACTTTGATTTGGCCATGAAAAAATGATTTTGAAATAAAACCATATTTTTTAAGGGCGGTCGCGCGCCACTTCACCCAAGCACCTAGCCACTTTTGCTAAAACTTGAAAAAATTCTCAAATTCTCAAATATGTGTAAAAATTTATAAAAATGATATCGACAAAAGTCTTTTAACAGTACTTGAATTTTATCGAAAAAAAAATTGCTCTAGAGGGTAGTTTTTGGTTACCATGACAACACATTTGTTAAATGTTAAGGTCGTCTAATTTCTTATTTCAAGTATCTGTTTTAAAACACAACTACATTGCTTTAATAGAGTTGTCAAAATCTATCTATTAGTCAAGTTTCATTTCCAACGGATTATTATTTCATGAGAAAAAGTGATTCTAATGAAGCGGGAATTGTCCCTTAACGCAAACTGAAAATTTTAAATAAAAAATCAATAACCATATTTAACAAGAAAATTTATTCACAATTTTGTTACAAGTGTTTAGCATGATATCATATGTGAAAAGACTCATGATTTTTTGTGTTTCAAGAAAGTTATTAAAGAAAAATGCCAAACGGGACAAATGCCACTTTTGATGCTCAGTGACGCGGTCAACGGAAAAGTTGTTAAAATGCGTGAAATCTGCTTCGTCGAAGGTTGATATTACTACAACGGGCAGAAATGATGTCAATAATCAGCATGAAGCTAAAAGAAATGCCGTCAAATATGATTTTCTTACTTTTTATGACCAACTAATTTTTTTTTCAAAGTTTCAAAACGTTGATTTTGCAGCAGGCCTTACAAAGTTACAGGAGATGCAAGGGGTTTTACAAAAATATTTTAAACCTTTTGTCCCGCGGCGTAAATCGACTGCTCCCACGCCAGCTCCATGAATAATAGTTGTTCTTTAAGTGTGTAACATATCCTGAAAGTTTCAGGAATTTTTGGAAAAAATTCATTAAGTTACTGACTATTTGGAAAGTGTCCCTCAAAAATGCGTTTTTCAAGAAAAAAAGCCTTTTAACTTTGAGCTATATATTTAACATTTTTGGAGAACTTTTTACTTAAAATGACCTTACTAGACATGTATTTTTTCTTTAATTAAACTAAAATTGATAAAATTATTAAGGTTTAAAGGAAAAATCAGTCGCGGGACAAAAAGTGGGAAGTAGGAAGATGATCATCTTCCTACTTCCCACTTTTTGTCCCGCGACTGATTTTTCCTTTAAACCTTAATAATTTTATCAATTTTAGTTTAATTAAAGAAAAAATACATGTCTAGTAAAGTCCTTTTGAGTAAAAAGTTATCCAAAAATGTTAAATATATAGCTCAAAGTTAAATAGCTTTTTTTCTTGAAAAACGCGTTTTTGGGGGACACTTCCCAAATAGTCAGTAACTTAATGAATTTTTTTCAAAAATTCCTGAAACTTTCAGGATATGTTACACACTTAAAGAACAACTATTATTCATGGAGCTGGCGTGGGAGCAGTCGATTTACGCCGCGGGACAAAAGGTTTAAAATATTTTTGTAAAACCCCTTGCATCTCCTGTAACTTTGTAAGGCCTGCTGCAAAATCAACGTTTTGAAATTTTGAAAAAAAAATTAGTTGGTCATAAAAAGTAAGAAAATCATATTTGACGGCATTTCTTTTAGCTTCATGCTGATTATTGACATCATTTCTGCCCGTTGTAGTAATATCAACCTTCGACGAAGCAGATTTCACGCATTTTAACAACTTTTCCGTTGACCGCGTCACTGAGCATCAAAAGTGGCATTTGTCCCGTTTGGCATTTTTCTTTAATAACTTTCTTGAAACACAAAAAATCATGAGTCTTTTCACATATGATATCATGCTAAACACTTGTAACAAAATTGTGAATAAATTTTCTTGTTAAATATGGTTATTGATTTTTTATTTAAAATTTTCAGTTTGCGTTAAGGGACAATTCCCGCTTCATTAGAATCACTTTTTCTCATGAAATAACAATCCGTTGGAAATGAAACTTGACTAATAGATAGATTTTGACGACTCTATTAAAACAATGTAGTTGTGTTATAAAACTGATAGTTGAAATAAGAAATTGGACGACCTTTATTTTTAACAAATGTGTTGTCATGGTAACCAAAAAATACCCTCTAGAGCAATTTTTTTTCGATGAAATTCAAGTACTGTAAAAAGACTTCTGTCGATATCATTTTTATAAATCTTTGCACATATTTGAGAATTTGAGAATTTTTTCAAGTTTTAGCAAAAGTGGCTAGATGCTTGGGTGAAGTGGCGCGCGACCGCCCTTAAAAAATATAGTTTTATTTCAAAATAAATTTTTCATGGCCAAATCAAAGTAAAGATGATCAAATATCACAGTAAGTACTTTTTTTGAAGAATAACCCAATTTTGAGCTATTTAGGGGGTCTTACATGTTGCCATAGCAACGGTCTTGTCTAATATTAAATTCATAATTTTTATGATCTTTGCATTACACTGTCTAATATCTGATGTTTTGTTTTGAAAAAATATTAAGTTTAGGTATTTTTATGGTCAAATTCAATTATAATACGATTGTTGAAGCTCCGTAAGCTCCGACGTCCTTACATTCCATTTCTATTTGTTTCTCTCTGCTTCTTGCTTTTATCAGATGAGCTCTGACAAAAATACTAAATTATTAATTTGTTTTGCCTCTGGATTAGTGTCAGGTTCTTAACATTCATCGTAAATGAATATGTGATAAGATCGATCAACTAAATTGGATGTTTTTTATCTCAATTTGTAGATAGAATGTTCAGAGTTTTGCTCGATTGAGAATACGTACATTTAGAACATATGTAAGTATTTATTCAGATCATGATTGCCATTAACAGCTCTTTCCCTTAATTTTACATTTTCGTCCTTTTAACAGAATAAATGTACCTTTGCTTTAGATCATATCATGTCTACAATGTCTAAGGGATATATATTTATTTAGAGTGAGTGACTTTCATGTTCTAATAAATATGTCATAGTAACTTGGAAAATTAATTGGTTTAGGGACGACGGAATATTTTTTTGAAATACTTATTAATTCTCTCTTCTCATTCCCCTCTAATTCTAATTATTAAAGAAAATTATCATTTGATTATTTAGCAGTGTGACAATCATGTTAACTTTAGATTTTTTGATAAATTACCTTCAAAAGAAGATTGTACTCTTTTGTACTAATATTAATTGCAAAACAACTAAATCGTACAACAAGTTATAGAGGTGAGTACTATGCTTCGTACTTCAATTTCGTGCAATCATAATTGATAATCTAATAATGTACCAAGACCCAGAGGACTTATTTATGTTGACACTTATGGAGTTTATTAGAAGAGATAGGGGACGGAGAATAATATAACTTAATGCCGGTGATATTCTTCCCTTTAAATCTATCGGCTATGATAGATTAATTTGATTCGACGTACGCCGCAAAAATTGTTGCAATAACTCCATATTTTTACACAATATAATACAGAATTTAAGGTAAGGAAAAGGTCAATATTTACATGAAATGTAGGATAGCTTTCGTTCTTCGAAATATTTCTGATAGGCTGAATCGGCAACATTTTTTATCCAAACTAAGAGTGTGCTAGAGGGATACTATCATACGCAGTACGACGAAAAACTGAAAGAACGGGATACGTAAAGTCTTGGCCACGAGTTTTTAAGTATTCGATGTTTAGTTAAATAAATTAAAAGTGAGACTTTTATAGGTATTGTTGGTCATTTTTGAGCATTTTGCATGTGCTATAACCCATCAAAATTCGTATTTTTGAGCCATAGAAAAATCAATGCCATAGAAAAATCATCTTTTTTTCATTTTTTTAATGTTTTTCATGGGCTATCGGTATAATAACGAAAACAAAAGAATGTAGTTGGGGAGTGTCACGACAAGAATGAACAGTACAAGGGATGTTTTTATTCGTTCGCCATTGTTCTCATATTTTCTTAATTCTTTTGTTTTTCTTCATTATTATTATCATTATCATTTTTTGATTAAAGTAGCTTTGCTTGTGATATTTAAAATAGAAACCTAACGCAAGTAAGTTTGATTTTGATATATTTCTCGACGTTTCAACGCCATTCAGCGTCATTTTCAAGAGTACGTACATTAACATTCAAAATTAGGGTGTCTTATAGTAGTAGAATTAAGTCCCATGATAATAGTGTTAGCATAATTAACAAACGATCTTCGCTCTAACAGAGTCTGATTGGATATTAAGCTAAGTGATGGTCTTATTTTCCGGATAAATATCATCTAGTGAATGAGGCAGTCTAATAAAGGATAGTAAAGCAATAACTCAATTCAGGTACATCTGTTAGGCCATGGGCGTGTATAACCAACATAGTCTGAGTCACACGGACCATATTTAAACAACATATTGTTGGTTTTTCGACACGTGTATGGCCATCATCTGAAGAAAGATGGGGCATACCCCAAGACAAAGGAAATCAAGCAAGGGATTCGCAATTCGGAAGACGAGGAATTTCAAATGCTGGTTTTATCGTTAGGATTAAATGCTAAGAGTGTTTTACTTGCGAAATGCAAGTCGATGTATAAGAATGTTAATAAGTTAACAAGTCTGAAAACATCAATATAGCAAAATACATTATATAACACGCTTTTTACGCGTGTATGGCCATCTGTTTAAGAAAGGAATGGGGATACCCAAAGACCGATGAAATAAAGAAAGGAATTCGCAAGTCAACCGACAAAGAATTTCAGATGCTAGTGCTGTCTTTAGGTTCGAAAGCAAAGAGTGCCTTACTTGCGAAATGCAAGTCGATGTATAAAAATGTTAACAAGTAAATATAGCGAAATGCATCATACAGTGTATAAGTGTATACGCATAAGTATATTTTTGATATTTATACTGATGTACTTTTGATTACACATGTTAAATAAAACCATAACGTTCAAGTATGTTGTTGTTTTATGTATAAAAACATTCTTCACTCATTGAATTTTTGATCTTTTTTCCAAAACAAATTCCATGCAAGATCTCCCTCGTTCACTCATTCAATTTCAGCGACAAACATGTTTTATAGCTTTAAGAAGAATATTGATAGCGAAACAAATTCTACAAATGCTTAGGGCTGCCATCAATGATATATATTTTTAATAATAGCGAAAAACATGAATAAAAATAAATCTTCAAACAAAAAATATATATATATTAGCCTATGGGAATATTCCCGTTTTAGGGGACAAATCCCGGGACTTTTCCCTGTCCCGTGGGACAATTCCCGGTGAAGGGACAAATCCCGGGGGACATTTCCCTGTCCCGTGGGACAATTCCCGGTCCCGTGGGACAATTCCCGATAAAGGGACAAATCCCGGGGGACATTTCCCATTTCAGGGGACAAATCCCACTTTGGTGACGTCATAATGGGATATGTCCCGGGAAATGTCCCTCCAGGCGGGACAAATCCCGTACGCAGATGAACAAGAAGAAGAAGAACAAGAACAAGAACAAGAAGAACAAGAAGAACAAGAAGAGGCAGTAAGAAAGGGGATAGATTTACGTTAAACGGTTAGGTCTATTACCTCTATCTACTGAAGCTTTATTCAGCACTAACGCATCCTGAAAACACAAAGTACGATGGTAATTAAAGTAACTAAGTAACAAATCTTAAAAAGGGATGGAACACTAGATACTGCTGTCACTAGATAAGTTGTATACATGTAACATTTAACAATTATTTGGCGAATTAAGGCGACGTGAATAGCGACAAATAATAACCGAGACAAAGTGGAGGTTATAATTCATCGATATTCATCAAGCCCGAGGAGAAAAATTGTTTTAATATAAATACAAAGTGATTATTTAAAAAAGTGAAAACAACCAGTACAGCCTTTTTTGAAGAAAAACTGTTAATGCTGTAAAAGCGCGCGGAACGCTGTAGGTGACTATCGAGAAATAGTTCGAAGTTCTGAAAGCAATAAGCGACCGCAATTTCCTATAATCACCTACGTATTTATATACTAATGTGTAGTATAGTACCTCAATATCATAGCCGCTATAACTCATGACGGCCACTGTTGCATTCTGACCAGCAGGTATCTTATCGAACTGAATGAGGTCGATGGTCTGCAAACAACAATATATACGCAATAATAATAATGGCAATGATGATGATGATAATGGTGGTGGTAATGATAATGGAGATAATGATCGATGGTCTGAAAACAACAATAATATATGAACTTAATAATAATAATAATGGCAATGGTGATGATGATGATAATGGTGGTGGTAATGGTAATGGTAATGGAGATAATGATCGATGGTCTGCAAACAACAATATATACTCAATAATAATAATAATGGCAATGATGATAATGGTGGTGGTAATGATAATGGAGATAATGATCGATGGTCTGAAAACAATAATATACACCTATTTCAATAATCGTTGTCGCAATCAAAGCTACAGTCCACACTCTGAAGCCTGCAAAGGATGTCGGTATTTCTTGTCTTGTTATCGATTTATTCACAGCATATTTTTGTTGTACGTGCTTGTGTTATATGACCATAACAAGTTGTTGCAGTGGTAGATGATAAAACAAATATTTCTTGAAAACACGTGTAATAAATCACAAATTATGTTTATGTTACCGTTTATGTTTATGTTGCAGGCTTCAGAGTGTGGACTGTAGCTTCGGTTGCAACAACGATTATTGAAATAGGTGTATACTCAATAATTATAATGGCAATGATGATGATAATGGTGGTGGTAATGGTAATGGAGATAATAGGTAACTTTAGATTTGACAACGAGTACGAGATTGAGTACGAGTACGAGTTTTAAAATTGGCCTTGTGTGTATTGTTGATACAGAATTACATCCCACTTCTTGTTTTTATTCATTTGGTGTCTCAATCTATACTCAGGACTACAATTCATCATCAACAACACACAGAAGGCCAATTTCAAAATTTGTACTCATACTCAATCTCGTACTCGTTGTCAAATCTAAAGTTCCCCAATAACAGGTCCGTAAGTTGGATTCTAAACGGGCGTGGGCGGGACGTCTTCTAAGATGACTTTGATTTGGATCGAGCAGGGAAGGGTGAGGAGGACTGGAGGGGAGATGATTATGATGATACTGGTAACGATGGTGATGATTACAATAATGATGATTGTGATGAAGATGATGGTGATGATGATGGTGATGGTGATGATAATGATGGTGATGATGATGGTGATGATAATGATGGTGAAGATGATGGTGATGATGATGATGTGGATGTGGTAATAATTATAATGGTGACGATGACAATAATAATAATGGTGATAATACCTTTGTTTTCACAAGAGGGATTTGGGGGTAAGCAAGCAGATACAAGAGCGTATCAATCCTGAAAATATAAAACAACAAATATTACATCCCAACCTAACAATTCATGAACTTTCTCTTCAATGTTTAAGAATATCTTCCATTCCTACCTGTTTCTTTGGTTGTATCCAATAGAACCTGACAAAGAAAGAAACAGTTTAATGAGCATAAAATGTGTTTTTATTTACTTATAAAACTGCGTACGTCACAATTCATATCATCATCATTATCACTGTGGTTTTCATCACTATCATCAACGTCATCATCGCTGTCATCATCACTATCATCTTTATTATTATCACCATTGTCATCAACATCATTAACATTATCGCTGTCATCATCACCATCAAGGTCATCATCATCAATGCTATCATCAACATTTCAATAAACGATGCCATCATCATCATCATCGTAGTCATCATCATCATCATCGTGGATCATCACCATCATCATCGTGGTCATCATCAACATCAACATCATCATCACCATATCATCATAATAATCTTTATCATCATCATCATGGTTATTTACCCATAGCTTGTTTTCCCATAGCACATTGGTATGTGTTCCTGGGTGACTGGTTATGGTGTGGGTATGGTATCAGACCAGCACAGACACCCAGTAGAGTGAATGGCTCTATTTCAAGATGAGATGTTTCTCTGTAAAGATGAATATTGCAGTGAAAAATAAGGGACAACGAAACAAACGAACAAACAAACAGACAAACAAACAAACTGAAAAACAAACAAACAAGCAAGCAAGAAAACAAACAAACAAGCAAACGAACGAACGAACGAACGAACGAACAAATAAACAAACAAACAGACAGAAAAACAGACTTGCAGACAAACGAACAAACAAACAAACAGACAGGCAGACAAACAAACAAACGAGCAAACAGACAAACAAACAGGCAAACAAACAGACAAACAAGCACGAACAAATAAACAAACAAACAGACAGAAAAACAGACTGGCAGACAAACGAACAAACAAACAAACAAACAGACAGGCAGACAAACAAACAAACGAACAAACAAGCAAACAAACAAACAAACAAACAAACGAACGAACAAACAGACAGACAGACAAACAAACAGACAAACAAGCAAACGAACAAACAAACAAACGAGCGAACAAACAAACAGACAAACAAATAAACAAACAAACAGACAGGAAAACAGACTGTCAGACAAACGAACAAACAAACAAACGAACAAAAAAATAGACAGGCAGACAAACAAACAAACAAACGAACAAACAGACAGACAGACAGACAAACAAACAAACAAGACCAAAGACAGGCAGCAATTCAGTCATACTTGGTGATATGTTTCTCATCTAACGCTATCTCACTGTCATTCTCTTCATTAACATCCAAGTATTCAACAAGACCTTCATGCAGGAAATCATCAAAACTCCTGAAAAAAACACAAGGATAACTACCATTAAAGAGTACTGGTGGTGAAGATGGGAATCAAAAAATAATAATAATAACTTTATTGATAAAATTGACTGGCAATTCAAAAGAGTTGAAAAACTCAATATTTACATTGTTTGAAAGTATAGCTAAAATATTTACATGAATTTATATATGTAGATACATCTTTAAGAATTATATTTGTAGATAAAGTACATGTTAAATTAGTCCCATGTATTAATTGAACTTGGAATGAAGCTATTCTGGAACCTTTTTGTAGATCATGGGAAGGGGTTGGTGTACGACAATTTTAACTTTGGGGGGAGGGGGACATACCTAAATCCTTGGTTGAGCTCTTTTATATGTCTCTCTTCCACTCGTGGTCGGCCATTCTCGACGATTATGTAAGGTCTGGTGAGAAACGTTTATTGTTATTGAAAAATACAACAATATCAACAATAATAGCAGCAATAACAACAAAAAGAACTTAATACTTCAGTTTCACGTTAGAACAGATTTCCTATGACTGTGAAAAGTATAGTGCCGTGTGCGTGCCTTGCCAAGATCCGTTCAATTTTGTTTAATTGCAATGTTGAAGCCGTTTTCCACCCTTTCAACCTTGTTGACACGTGTTGACACGTGTTGAATCGATGATGAATTGATGTTGGAAGAGTTTAAAAACATTGCCATTCAACAAAATCGAACGGATGTTGAAGCAAATGTTGAAGCCGTTTGCCCGGGCCTTTAGTCATGCCTTGACCGTGTTCGTGCCATGAGCTTTTCATAGCGAAATCTAATCTATGTGGCACCTAAACCAGTGAAAAAGCACGAGCGCATTACGGTTAAGACTAGTGTCACTACTTTGAAGCAGTTGCCGCACTTAGGTTTTGCTTGAGATTGTAGTCACAAAAAAGTACACTTCTTTAATATTTTGAGATCGAGTAATAACCTCAAAGTCAATTTCTAAAATTCACGCTGTTAAAGGTACGGTAATACGAGCAGCAAAATCGTCCAACTTGTCTCGCAACATTGCTGCAAAAACAAGTTGGAAAGCGATGTTCCGCATTTTTCCATCCGCGTACCAACTTGTCTCGCATCAAAATGGCTTGTTGCAAGTTGAGTTGAATTCTGATTTCTGATTCGTTACTACAGCGAGTAAACAAACATGGCGACGTGCTTGACGTCATTTTGCTGCGAGACAAGTTGGGTTGGTGTGGTAATACGAGAAACATCTACAAGTTTAGAACGATCTTCTACTTTCTGCAACAAACTTTTTCAACTTGCATTTTGACGCGAGACAAGTTGGTACGCGGGTGGGAAAACGAGCAATATCACTTACCAACTTGTTTTGCAGCGATGTTGCAAGACAAGTTGGACGAATTTGTTGCTCGTATTACCGTAGCTTAAGATTTTTTTAATAGTTTGTCGAATTACTTGCACTCACTTTAGCCATTCCAACCACCTTAACTGACATACTTATCATGAAGGAATGCAATGAATGTATTGAAATTGAGTATTATTTTTCACAATTATATCACATCAAACTCACCTACATACTCGACCACCATCAGCAGCAATGTTAACTGACCTGCAAAACACAAACAGACAATCACTCTCATAGAAATAGTGTGTGATAGGGGAAATGTCAAACTGAGAAATACGAAGATGAATTATAAAATAACTATTTGAAATCACGTATTTTGAATGGTTGAGGTGCGTGCTTTATGAGAGCACACAGCACGCGCGTTTGTATGTTGATCAATTTGTATTTTATAAAAGAAATAGAAAACTTGCTTTCTGTACTGTATGCAGTTATAAAGCGTGCTTTATAACTGCACACAGCACGCGCGCGCGTTTTCTATTTCTTCAATAATAACAGCAATTTTCTACTTTAACAATAACCATAATGCCTTCTGTTTTTGAGGTGTAGCTATTGTAATTCAAATCAAACACATTGTAATTCAAATCAAACTTATGGTAATTCAAATCAAACAAATTTGAATCACAGTATCTACCCCGAAAACAGAAGGCATTATGGTTATGTGAACGTAGATATAGAAGAAGAAAGCATAATTGGAGTAATAAGAAATAATAAGAAATATTGCTGATGAAGATCATTGCTATCTTACCTTAGTTTGTGATTGGGACAAATTGACACGAATTCGTTCACATATCCAGCTAGACAAATAGAAATTGTAATAGCTAATTATCAAATTGTACAGACGTAATTGCAGCTTGCTAGTAGACGTTATTATTGCGTGACGATTCACTTCCCCAACTAAACCCTTTGTTTTATAAAACTGTCTTGGCTCCTGTTTAAATGATGAGTTAAGATCAGACTCAAGGTTATTTTGTTACCTCTGCGCAAAAGCTTGAACGTTCTGACAAGTCGTTTATAGTCTTGTATAACACCAAGAAACAAACCTGATAATGATAAAATGGAAAAAAATGTTGTTATGATCGTGATGATAATGGCGGTGGTGTTGATGATGATAATAATGATGATAAAGATGATGATATTGATTGTATTGACGAAGTTGGTGATGACGTTGATGGTGATCATAATGATGACGATCATGATGCTGATAATGATGAAGACGAAGATGACGATGGTGATGATGATGACGACGATAATAATGATGATGATGACGGTGATGATGGCAATGACGAAGTTGAGGACGTTGATGATAACGCCTGATGATGATGATGATGAAGATACAAACGCAGATACAAGACGATGACAATGAGTAAGAGTAAAACTACTAGCCCAATAGTTCTATGTTCTCAACCTACCATTCAAAAACACAAGATAAACAGAAGGTCGACTTGTTTCTTCACCAGAGAGGAGGTTGACGTCCTACAATTGTTGAACAAAATTACTAATTATTAAAAGACACATTGATAGGACTTCTCGTCGGCTCTACCATCACAACATGTCTAAATGCCTCCTATTCATCATCAAGTATATCGTGAAATCTGCTCTCCCTTATTACGTGACTTATCAGTGTCTCTTCTCTCTCCTTATTCCCCACTCGTCCGTCACTCCTCTCCTAACTCTCTCGCGGCCAAAACTTCACTCGATCGAACTTCAACTCGTTTCTTGGGAGTTTTCGCGAAAACTTAGGGAGTGTTTTGCAGTTACCTCTACTCCAAGGTTGTACGCCAGTCTTATAATAGGTTCCTCTTCTTGGTCTGTGGTGATGTGGGTCATTAGAGCAAGGTTCTTGACGAGACCGCAAGCCTGGTGAAAGACAACACAGCCTATATATTGAAAAATGTATTTATAATTGTTAATTAATTAATTCATCCATTCATCATTCCATAATCAATTTATTTATTCATATATTCATTCAAGCATTTCTTTCTTTATTCATCCATTCATTCACACATATTCGATAATTCATTCATCCTTTTAATTTATTCATTCATTCTATTATTTCATTAATGAATTTATTCATCCATTTTTTCATTCATTGATCCATTAACTCTTTCATTCATCTATTCACCCATTAATTAATTAATTAATTCATCTATCCATCCATTCATTCCATTATTCATCCATCCATTAATTAATCAATTCATCCATCTATTATTTCATTCATTTATCCATCCATCCATTCATTCCATTATCCATCCATCCATTAATTAATCAATTCATCCATCTATTATTTCATTCATCTATCCATCCATCCATTCATTCCATTATCCATCCATCCATTAATTAATCAATTTATCTATCCATTATTTCATTCATCTATCCATCCATTTCTTTATTCATTCATCCATTCTTTCATTTTCTTACCTCTCCTTCTGGGGTATCAGATGGGCACAGCATACCCCATTGTGAAGGTTGCAGCGATCTTGGACCACTGACTTTACGTGTCTTCTCGAACTACAGCAACAACAAATAAAACAATATGTAATTTATACAGTATGAAAAACCGATCTGTATGAGATATACAGTGGCGAGTCGAAGAAGAGCTGTTGTATATCTTATACAGATCGGAAGCGAATACTGTATATTACTTATGAAAACCCAACGTTAGTTATTTCATATTTTATTAAAATTGTCAAGATAAAAGTAAATCTGGCCTAGAAAACTCAAGTTGAAACTTATGCAAATCAGGACGAATCTGTACGAGATTTACAGATCTCGTCACGGACGTGATTTCTTTTGTAAAATCCTCATTATTTATCCATAAATTTTAGAAAACCATTCTTTATCGGTATCTTGTTTGTTAATCACCTACCTGACTAGTAATCCTAGTCATCATTCCAAGTCCTGATATGAACGAAAGACGAGAAAGAACCTACAACACAAAATGATTGTCATTATATGATGATGATAATATGGTGGTGGTGGTGATAATGATGATGATTTGGTAGGAATGGTAAGATATGATGATAATTGTGGAGGTGATGATGAAGATAAGGATGATGACGGTAATGATGATTATGATCATGCTGGTGATAATGATAATAATGGTGGTGGTTGTGGTTGTGATTATGATTTGGTAGGAATGATATGATGATAATGGTGGAGGTGATGATGAAGATGATGATTGTGATCGTGATGGTGATAATCATGATGATGATGGTTGTGATGATGATGATAATGATGATGGTGGTGGTAATGATTGATGATGATGATGGTGGTGCTAGTGATGATGATAATAATGGTGATGTGGACAACGGTAGTTGTCATGAAAACGATCGTAAAGGTGACGATGTGATAATGATGATGACGATTAAAACAACTAACAACATGATAATCATTTGTATCTTCATCACTCTATCATCATTACTTACAATACTGTATCATTAATACCTGTGTAACTCCTGCTCTGTTCATGTTAAACCTCTTGATGACCCAGTTACCCTAAAGAAAAGACATTAGATATCACGTGCTGTCCGTATGCGCATGCGTAGTATACGTAAATAAAAATAATAAATGAATCACTTTTTTAACGTCTCAATTCTTCTAGACTGGACACATGTGCCCTACTAATGGGGAAGACTCAGACACACACTCACTACCTCTACGTTTAATTATTTTGCACACAATTCAGCTGACATGTTCATTTTTGCGGAAGGAGGAAAACCGGATAACCCAGAGAAACCCCCGTGGCATAGGAGAGAAGAACACATCAAACAAACTCAACTCACATATAATCCATATCACTAACTATCTTTATGTATTTCTTACCGATGATATGGCATGGCACAGGCCGTTGGTGATCAGGTCTTGTCGCATGTGCTTCACGATGTCAAACTAGAAGCAGTGAAAAAAGTCGTGAACATCATTATCACCATCATTATTATCATCGCCATCACAATCTCTTTCATCATCATTACCCATCAAAACCACCAGCACTATCATAACTAATAATCATCATCATCACCACTATCATCATCATCATCATTACCATCATCATCATCCTATCTTTCATCCTCATTATCATATCTTTCAACGTCATCATCATAACTTTCATCGTCATCATCAAATCTTTCAACGTCATCATCATCATCATCACCATAACTACCACAACTATCATCATCTTAATAATTTTCATCGTCATTATGGTTATCATTACCACCACCACCACCACCATCATCATCATCATCATCATCATCATCATCATCATCATCATCATCATCATCATCATCATCATCATCATAACCATTTCCCCCATTATCATTACACTAGCTAGCTATATGTTTTAATATACAGAAAAAATCTAGGATACAGTACTTAGTACTGTATTCGTTAATTGTAAACAATAGAAAAACTTCTAGGATACAGTACTTAGTACTGCATTTATTAATTGTAAACAATAGAAAAAATCTAGGATACAGTACTTAGTACTGCATTTATTAATTGTAAACAATAGAAAAAATCTAGGATACAGTACTTAGTACTGCACTTATTAATTGTAAACAATAGAAAAACAAAATCTAGGATACAGTACTTAGTACTGCACTTATTAATTGTAAACAATAGAAAAACAAAATCTAGGATACAATACTTAGTACTGTATTCGTAAATAATTGTAAACAATGATGTACTGTTTATCATTAAAATAAAAATATAAAATACAAAAAATCACGTTTTAATATTACCTGTGCTGCACGAGGTCGAGGGATCGTTTGGTCTGCTATTTTCTTCAGCTGAAAAATAGTGGCAAAGTTACTAAGATTTACGTTTATTTGTGGCATGTTCATAAAACACATTTTCATCAACTCACCTCATGGCAAAATCGTTTGAACAGATCCTCAAAGAGTATAGACAAGAGCTGGGAAGAGAAAGATGTATTAGTAAATAGAGATGGGTCATATGATGATGATCATCATCTTTGTCGTTATTATCATCATAATCATAAGCATTATTATTATCATCATCACCGTTGTTATCAATACTTTCACCATCATCATCTTTCAAATCAGCATCACAATCATCATTATCACCATCATCATTGTCATCAGCATCATCAAAGTATTCATGCATCATCATGATTCCAATCATCATCATCACTGTCATCATCATCATTCCAATTATCATCACCTTCATCATCATCATCATCACTGTAATCATCATCATTACAATCAACATCACCTTCATCATCAACATTATCATTGTCATCATCATTATTGTCATCATCATCATCTTAATCATCATCATCATCATCATCATTGTCATCATCATCATCATCATATTAATCATCATCATCATCATCATGATTTCTTACCTGTCCTGCAAGTTCTAAGCGTTTGTTACCATAATAATCTCTATCATCCACATGTGCCTGTAACAGATAAAAAATATATAATCTACCCAAATTGTGTAAGGACAGCGTCAACATGTCTGGCAACGATTGCGAGAATTTCTGTAATGCGCATTTGAAAATCTCACGATTGAATTTGCGCAATATAAAAAACTGGCCGCAATAACGGGGTGGCTGTACTAAGCGGGTAGCCGTAAGGCAGGGTTTCATTGTATTATAATTGTAATTTGTTTGATTTGAATAACAATGGCTACCCTCAAAAACAGAAGGTATTATAATGGTAAATGTAAAAATAGAGATTTGCCGAAAAATGAGTTGAATTGTAGTTTACTCACATCATTGTCAGAAGCCAGGATAACTCTTCTTATCATCAGCGCCATGTACACACACTTTGTTCTAAAGTTGTACTTAATAACCTGGTTGAAAGAAAGTATTCGAATATTGTTACCATTAGCCAAGTCATATTACAATTATCGTATCGTATCTAATGCCGGAGTAATTGTACTATATCGTATCATATCTTATTATTTCGTAATCTATATTATCATTGTATCGTATTATATCGTATTGTATTGTATAACATCGTATTGTATCGTATCATGATAGTATATTATTCTTATATCGTATCGTATTACATCGTATCGAATTATATCGTAACGTATCATATCGTATCGTATCATATCGTATCGTATCGTACTATATCGTATCTCGTCGTATTATATCGTATCGTATTATATCGTATCGTATTATATTGTATCATTTATTTTGTATCGTATCATATCGTATCGTATTATATCGTATCCCGTCGTATTATATCGTATCATATTATGTCGTATTGTATTATACCGTATCGAATCGAATCGTATTTTATTATTATATCGTATCGTATTATATCGTATCGTATCGTATCGTATCGTATTATTTCGTATTGTATTGCACCACTATATTAATGTACTTACAGGAATATGAGCAAAGACTACGTGTGCAAGTATTTCACGAGCCTCGTCGACTTTACTTCTAGACTTCCCCCATGTGGCACGTAAACGCACCTTGCTACCCATGTACTTTAACGCCTGTATAACAAGTGGAAGATAATGGAAATATATCAAAAATAAAGAGAATGAAACACAACGCATTTTAAAATGATTGGCTGAGAAGCGTTCTCTATTACTCTAACTTAACAGAGCAAGGAACGTCTATTCGTTTGAATTTAGCTGCTGAATATTTTATAAAAGATACACGTGGTGTTCCCTTAATGTTTTTCTCGTCTTCTTAATTTCCGAGTGCTCTATAACTCGATTGAGCACGCTACCTCGTTTTCTATTTCTTCTAGAGAGAACGGAATGAAAGCAAGGGAAAAATCCAAAAGAAGAAAACCCAAAAAGAAAAATACAGAATACAGAAAAGTGCGAAGGCAAAAAAAAAAGAGAAAGAAAAATGCTGAGACAAAACAAGCGTAAATGTAGATGTATCATTGAGTGTTATGTACTCAATATATTGAGTAAACCCTGATATTGAAAAACCATATATTGAAAAAATGCCGTTTTTACATTGTTATGTATACTAACGACTAACGCCATGTTAGCTACAAACACATTTATTGGACCCAGTCTCCCTGGTGACACAGGGAACCCAATGACAATACATTACAGTATTAGTATAACTGCAACCCACCTGTAGCTGTGAGTAGATATTCAGTTTGTGACATTCTTCTAGTGATGGTGTAAAGCGAGCAATAACATCTTCCTCGCACCCAACCATTTGTACAATCTCTTGTTCACTCTCTAGACCCATGGCTTTGAATATCACCACTACGGGAAGATCCTACCAATAAATACATCACATATATGTTTTTAAGTATTTTCACAACTTATAACCAGGAGCGTAGCGTGGTCATTTTGACAAGTACGCACGGATATGGATTTTAGACTTTTTAATACAATAATATATGGAAAACGATTAAAAAACATTTGAAAATTTCCCGTCTCAAGTTGGCACGTGCGTATTTGAGTAATAGACGCTACGCCCCTGTTAACAATGACTAAAACAAATCACTTTTTAACTTCTCAATCTTCTAGCCAAACACAAGTGGAGACTAAGACCAAGACTCACTACTTCTACATTAACTATTTTAGCATACAACTCTGCTCACATATTGACTTTGCAGAAGGAGAAAAACCCTTGTGGCATAGAATTGAACAATGTAGAACACATTAAACAAACTCAACTAACACACAATTCATGCCCAAGACGGGACTTGAACCTGGACCACAGCGGTGAGAGGCACATGGTCAACCACTATGCCACAAATGCCACATCAATTTTTGTCCGATTTTAAGAGAATTCTATTTATTTGAGGGTCTGGTAAAGATGGGTTTTACTGTATTTGTGTGTGTAAAAATAACTAGAGGAATAAAGTGGTAATAATGTTGTTGATGTAAGAATAGGGAGGAAGTTGTGAACTAAGAGTAATAAAATACCTCTGCAAGAGTATTGTGTTTCAAGTAGAACTTTCCTTGTTTGGTGATAATATCTGTCTTCGTCTTTCTCTCGGCAGTAGAACTGAATGAAACAGACGAACAAGAATATGGATTTAGAATGGTAGGAGTAATACTATGCATACTGAGCTTAGAAAGCACAATAAATTGAAAAATGATTATGTTACAAAATAAGAAATGAGAAAGGAAAAACACAAAAAATTTTATTACTTATATGCATGTATAAGAAATGAGAAAGGAAAAACACAACATTTTTTATTACTTATATGCATGTCATGAAGTATTTTGTGGTGTGACATTAAGCTGAACTAAGTTATGTTGTGTTGAGTGTTGTTGTTGTTGTTGTGGCATGGCATTGTGTGACACTATGTTGTGGTGTAGTGTAATGCTCTGTTAAGGTGGCCCAGGGGTATTTATTTACGTAAAAACAATTTTTTTTGAACTTCAAATTTTGGCCCAAAAACTTCTTCGATTGCAGTAAAAATCGGGATTATAACTAATCATTGTCTCTAGTTTATATATATTTAAACGTTATTTTAAAAATACTGATGTCGTAAGAGCAATGCGCGTGCAAACGCGAACTCGACTTTGAGATTTTATGGCTATTTCTAAAAATCTGAAAGACGAAACCACTCGATTTTGCGTCTATGGACTCATGTACTTCAATACTTTTACGTGATAAATGGCCAAATTAATCGAGACCTTGCAAGTTTAGGAAATATGAGTATTCAAAATAGAACATGAAAATGTATAGCTTATAAAGAATCGAACAGGGACGCACAATAAAATCATTGCTTTCGAAATCGGTACTCACCACTATGTTGTACAATGCTTTCCCAGTCTGAAGGCCAAATTTTAGTGAAATTGACGTACTGTGTGCAGCACTATCACGACTGATAAAAAAGCAAATTTATCGATGCATTATTTAAAATAGCTAGATAATCTAATTTTTGCTCAGTATTCACTTAAATGGCAATTCTAGCGATTCTCAAAAACACAAGATGTAAACAAATAATTGTAAAAGTACCTTACAAAGTTTGAGCGCGTTCCATTCATACTGTTTGGAGAAATGGAGAAGGAAAGTTGACCGTCTATAAATCTTGACGACACCGCCGAAGTGCAGTTGCAGTGAAAAGCCAGCAAGTACTTTTGTTGATGCATGTAAAATTTGCAATATTGTTTAAAGTCCCGCGAGGGATATCCCTTTGGGACCAATCTCTGAACAAATATACGTTGAGAATATAATATTGCAAGAGCAAAAAATTAAGATATATAGTTTGTAAATATGCATATGAATTGTTTATGCTTGATTTTCGTGTATATTTGGATTTACAAACACTCTTTCTGTTGAAAGAACTGATAAATAAAAATGACACATTATATAGTATAGCGAGTATTAGTTATTTGCTCTTGCAATATTATTTTCTCAACTTATATTAGTTCAGTAATTGGTCCCAACGGGATATCCCTCGCGGGACTTTAAAAAAATATATTGCAAATTTTTCATGCATCAACAAAAGCATATGATGGCTTTTCACTGCAACTGCAACTCGGCGTTGTCGCCAAGATTTATATACGGTCAACTTTACTTCTCCATTTCTCCAAACCGTATGAATGGAACACGCTCAAACTTTGGAAGGTACTTTTACAATGATTTGTTTACATCCTGTGTTTTTGAGAATCACTAGAATTACCATTTAAGTTAATACTGAGCAAAAATTAGATTATCTAGCTATTTTGAATAATGCATCGATAAATGTGTTTTTTATCAGTCGTGATAGTGCTGCACACAGTACGTCAAATTCACTAAAATTTGGCCTTCAAACTGGGAAAGCATTGTACAACATAGTGGTGAGTACCGATTTTGAAAGCAATGATTTTATTGTGCATCTCTGTTCGATTCTTTATAAGCTATACATTTGTGTGTTCTATTTTGAGTATTCATATTTCCTAAGCTTGCAAGGTTTCGATTAATTCGGCCATTTATCACGTAAAAGTATTGAAGTACATGAGTCCATAGACGCAAAATCGAGTGGTTTCGTCTTTCAGATTTTTAGAAATAGCCATAAAATCTCAAAGCCGAGTTCGCTTTTGCAAGCGCATTGCTCTTACGACATCAGTATTTTTAAAATAACGTTTAAATATATATAAACTAGAGACAATGATTAGTTATAATCCCGATTTTTACTGCAATCGAAAACGTTTTTGCGCCAAAATTAGAAATTAAAAAAAAATTGTTTTTACGTAAATAAATACCCCTGGGCCACCTTAAGTTAAAAAATATGTAGTAATATGAATTTCCATGCGACGCAGCCCGCCACTTTCCCGCCAAGCGGTCAACATTTGACAAAATGTTATGTTTTGCTGTACCTTGTAACAGAGCAACAGACATTTCCTTTCCTATCCGTGTCTACAATCATTCTGTTCTTTGACAGCTGTTCTTGAATAAGGATCACTTTCTCTGTACCATTGACTATAAAATATCCACCTGTAATAGAGGAGATATACACAATATATTATACACTTTAGAAAACAATTAAATAAATAAAAACTAGCGAGTAAACTAGTATAGGCTGCATCTGTGTTTGATATAAACGACAGGCAATATAATGAAATTTGTAACACCGTAAAAAATGTTGATTTAACTTTACTGACTTTCTAAAGCTCAAAACGCCAGTAAAGTTAAGCCAACATTTTTGGTGTTACAAATGTCATTATATTACCTATCATATTATAATGATATATTTTGTTTTACATCATTCCATACCTGGGTCAATAGGACATTCATTGAGGGATGCAAGCTCTGCAGGACTCTTTCCAGTCAATACACAGTTAGAACTTCTTAGCATAATTGGCATCCTGGGAAAGGACATGATTCTTAGAAAAGTATCAATGGTACAGCAGTATAATATGATTATGATAATGATGATGGTGATGATGATGAAGACAATACTGCTGATATACAATGATGATGGTGATGCTGATATATTACGATGATAATGAGAGTAATAATGATTGTGGTGATGATGATGATGATGATGATGATGATGATGATGATGATGATGATGATGATGATGATGATGATGATGATGATGATGATGATGATGCTTATGGTGATGAAGATAATTATGGTGATGAAGATGACGCTGATAATGATGATGATAATTATATGGTGAAGCTTGTTATGCTGAAAATGATGATGGTGGTGATGTACATGATGATGGTGGTGATGTACATGATGATGGTGGTGATGTACATGATAATGGTAATGATGATAGTGATGATATAGTGATGATGATGATGATGATGATGATGATGATTATTATTTTTATGATAAGTGTTATTGCTCCATTTGATTTACCTTCCAATAGGAAGACCATTGCGCACAACTCTCTGAAATAAAAAACACAAAGAATCATTAAAGGTACTAGCTGTCAGTGATGCCTTACAGATGTATCTGAGTGGCATGCATCCTCGGGAACCCAGGAGTAATCTTCTGTCGCTCTTTTCTCGCTTCCAGAAAAAATACCCCTGGGAATGTAGTCTGTTGGAGTTTGTTCGGAAGTCAAAATTCAAAATTATTTAAAGACTTCCTTTGAATTGTTATCTTGATTTTCATTGTCAACCTCAGCAGGTCGACCAATGAGGAAAGAGCTGAATTTTGACTTCCGGAACAAGCTCCAACAGACTACGTTCCCAGGGTTATTTTTTCTGGGAGCAAGAAACGAGCAACAGAAGATTACCCCTGGGTTCCCGAGGATGAGTGACATGTTTATCTGAGGTTTGTACTTAAAAAAAAACTTCTATAAAGTTTTAATTGAACATACCTGCTGCCCCCTGGTATATTCAATGTCTACTGTAATGGTTGCTGAATAAGTCATATCCCGTAATCGGCACTGTGAATGAACAAAAACACATCAAATTACATACATATTAATAATGAAGCAGATCCCAATTGAAAAAAAAATACTACAACTTTAATAACTTGTTATAAAACTTATGAATAATTATTGAAAATTTGACAAGAGAAATCATGTCCGTGACAAGTGCTGTAAATCTCATAGAGATTCATCCTGATTTGCATTATTAAGTTTTAACTGGAATAATCTTGGCCAGATCTACTATTATTTTGACAATTTTAGTAAAATATGAAAGAACTAAAGTTGGACTTTCATAAGTACTATACAGTTTTTATGTCTGATCTGTATGAGATATACTATGTCTATATAACCCATTCAAATCCACCATACACTCATAATGTATAATGTGGTATTACTTTATTAATCAGTGTTAACTGGGAGAGAGCGGTCAGTGGTCATCTTTGACAGTTGTTGTGCATGCGCAGGTTTACTAGCCCTCGAGGTTCTTCCTTTAGGGTTGCTTTGCATTTTGCTCGCTTGGTTGCTTGCTTTGCTCTGGTTGCTCCGTTTGCCATATTAGTTGCTCTTGCTGGGATTTGCTCCCATCTCCCACCCTCCCTGTTATTCAATCATTTAGGTAAGTATCAACTAACATTCCAATGAATAATCAGTGTGATAGGTGCCGGAGGATGACCCATGGCAACCTCCTCCTCCTTGCTAGCCTTGCTTGCTTATCATTGCATACCTATCCTCCATTCATAGTATTGAGCGACAAGTTAATACATATTACTTATTACTTTAAAAATATTTTAAAAAAAGCATAAATTGAATTCAAAATATGTTGAATTTGTTACATCATTACAAACCTCATGAGGAGAAATAGGCTTTGTTATATTGAAGGATTCTTCTACATCAGGAGTTCCAACGTAGATATTAAGGAATCTAAAATAGAATGATTGGTAAACCTTTTCAAATAGAAAGTTCTAGGCAGATCCATTGGATACAAATTGAGTAAAAGGAATTGACATTTATTTAATATATGAGTTAATTCCAAGGCTACTCATCCCTATTCCAATGCACAGGGTGGTGCTCAAGGGGGGAAGGGGAAGGGCAGCCTTGTAACATTGAAATGTGTATGTAAAACACTTGCTGTTTTTTACATACTTAAGGTACCATACTGAATCAGCATCTGATGTTATCTTTTCATTAGCTTGGATAATTTTCTTGATCTAAAAAAGTGAAATCACAGAAATAGAATACAAATCAACATAATACTTTTTGTAGTAGAATATTAAAGTTGTCTTTCAGTAGCATTGTATACAATTATAATAGTGTGTGTATGATTATGATCGTCGCGGAGAAATTAGCAATTTATGCAATTGCAATTATAGAAGCCCTAAAAAAATTTGGGACTTCAACAGGATTTGAACCCATGACCTTTGCAGTACCGGTGCAATGCTCTACCAACTGAGCTATGAAGCCACATATGTTGGTAGGAGGTCATTTTGCTGAGTTCAATAAACCATAGAGTGAGACAACGCGACGATCATAATCATATAGCCGCGGATCAGACCCACATACGTATCAATTATAATAGTGTATGGCCTTAAATCAATTATTCTTATAACTTTTTGTAGTGATCGAGCTATAAATTAACATCCACCAATTATATGTAATTCATATCATTCTTACCTCAACATTGATGAAGTAGTTGAAGGAATCTATGTGTTGCTTGACGAGTCCTTTAACCTGGAGCAAGATAATATAACAAATTATAACCTTCGAAACAAATAAATATTTTTAAAGAGACTTATAGGTATGTTCGACAATGAACTGCAAAGAGCAAATACGTGGTTACTTGAATGTTCCCTTGAATATATTAATCAATAATTACCTTCAAAAAAGCGGGAAGGAGTTTCCATTTATCCTAAAAAATAGAACAAAGCAGAAACATTTATAAGTGAGAACTACCGCCATTTTGAATTTTACACATGGTTCAAACTTCAAACTCAAAACAACAAACCTTGACAGCTTTTATAGGCTTGGAAATATCCTCCATCTTTTCATCTTTATCGTATTCGTCCATTTTCAATATACACAGAAGACAATATAATATTTTTGACAAGGAAATCAAAGTGTTCACATTTTGGTTAAAGTTCGCAAATCTTGTATGCAAAATCTGGCAGGCGTTCCAATTTGTGAGCTTTGATAACCGTGAGTGGATTGGTACAGAAGAATTTGCGCCTAAATTTTTCTATTGTCAAAATATAAAACTTTTCAGAAAAAGCTAATAAAAGTAGTATAAAATAATAATCTTATTGTTAATATGTAATTTAAGAATATGTTACTTTGATTTTGAAAATATTTTTGAAAAAAATTTGACAAAAGATTGACGCACTACTACCCCAACAGTAAGTTTCGCAGAGGCGTCTGGGATATGACGAAATTGACATGGCAATGTAAATAATTCTTCAACGAGGGAGGATAACAAATTTGTGGTTGTCCTCAAATCTACTTCATTGATTTCTCAAGTAACACATCTGAGTGCTTCTACGATAACTGAAGAAGGTTCCTAACTAAAAACATGCGAAGAAAATCGTGAAACTCCGACAGAAATAGGCCATAAACTTCAGCGTTTTAGTCAGACAAGCGCCATATATTTGGTGGAGCGTTTGTTTTGTATCCGGAGTTTAAAGCGAAATTGTGTGCTTCTCGCTGTGATAAATACAAAGATGTCGGCTTTTAGGTATGTCTTATTACTGTTATATTTCCTGCGTTAATTATTCGAGGAAAAGCACTATTGTTTTACGCTCAAAAGGCCGCCATTTTTGCACACGAATTGACACTGTTGGTGTGTAGATTGGTATGCTATCAAGGTTATAGTCGTTTTGTTTCCAAGGAAGGACTCTCTTGTTGTTGTTGATACTTGAATTATATATCTTGTGGTATTCAGATAACTTCTTTATGTTGTATGTCATTTATTTGACACAACAGATATACAAGCTTAGTTCTTTGTTTACATGAGTGTATTTAAATATATGAACGTAATGTGTCACTCTAGCTGTTTGTTTTGATTGGTATTTTAAATCATATACTGATGTAGTTGAAACAATAATCAATATTTGCTTCTAATATTTGCACTTTCTCAGTAAAAAATAAAGCATTTTTATTTCAAACAATTTAGCCTATTTTTTAAGAACAATTAAAAAATTAACATATCATATTTGAGTCATGCCCATATTCATAACCTAATTATGTACTAATTATACATCATGATAAAAGTATTACTTTTACTACTTTTTGTTGAATGAATTATATAATAAAGTAATACACCACACAACACTGGTCAAACCAATCCACACCAAATCATTCCACACCACACAAAATCAAACTGTTCCACAAAATACCATATCAAACAAAGACCACACAAATTTGAGTTTTATCTACAACACACTACATATTACACAGCACTTCAACATACCACTGTGTGATTGATTAATTATAAAGACAATATTTATTGTATTATATATTGTGTAAGTCTTCATTGGTAATGCATTATCAATACAATGGTATGTCTAAAACAGTTTATATTGACCCATTTAGAGCGAAAACACTATATAAAACCATGAAATAGGAACAAAATAGTTACGTACTAACTAATAGTTTCTATTTTAGTGACTATTTTGTCACTTTCACTCAACCAGAAACATTGAATACAAAAGAAAACAATAGACAGAATTGAAATATGGCGTACTCTTATTGTTCTTGACAGTCTAGCCTCGTGTTCACGTTGGAAAAGAATAGAGTTTTCATGTATGCGAGGCTGGGCAGTCAAGAAGAATTGTTATTCAAATTGGCTGCCATATTTCAATTCGGTGTATACCTCATTACAACTTTACTTGTCTCTGATAGTGACTAATAGACACTAAATAAGAACTATTACACAATAGCAATTTTATTTTATTTCATGGATATGCTCTCTTCTACATTCATTAAAATTCACCAGATTGATTGAAGCTCTATTATAATTCTTTTCCAGTATGGATTTCACCCAGCAACTTGCTGAAGAAGACAAGGTCATTGTCCCTCCTTACAGAAATGCCGACCACTGCAATAACGGCTTTAAAGTCATGAACACGTTACGACTTCAGAATCAGCTGTGTGATGTAGTTCTCAAAGCAGGAAATGTTGAATTCCATGCACATAAAGTCGTGTTAGCTTCATCAAGCCCATACTTTTATGCTATGTTTACTGGAGAATTGTCTGAGAGCAGACAGAATGTTGTAACGTTGAAAGAGATTGACAGCACTGCATTGGGATTACTGGTTGATTTTGTGTATGTTGCTGAGATAGAAGTCACTGAGGAAAATGTGCAGGTAAGAGAATTATTTGTTTATTTTTTATTATTTTACATTATTTGTTCTATCACTTTGTAGCTTGTTTAGGGCCAGTAAATATCAATTGGGGCTTCTGCCCTGTATTCTACTTGACTGTCATACAACAAATAAACATGATTTTTACCAACTAATATAAATAAAAAATTAAAATAAATTGCAAATTGCTCATAACTACTAGTAGCCATTGAATCTTTATTGTCAAAATTATGACAGTTATTTTTAACATACACTTTGATCAATCACGTCCAGTTGGATGGTGTAATAATAAGCATCAATAAGAGACAATCAATATCTATTACTAATATAAAATCCTGCTGGTTGTACATGTTGGGGTCTCAGAACACAGTTCCGGTCAATGCAGACAGATTTCACAGAGGAAGTCTAAATGTGCTGCAGGCTACTTAGCCTGTCACATCTGGACTTTTTTCTTGGTTGAGTCTGTCAGCACCAGAAGGCTTGTTATATATTATATATAATAGATTCTGCTTGGCTCTGGACCCTTGCTCATTCTTACACAAACTCCTATGGGACAATAACATGCATGCAACCGGATGTAGCTTGTTGGCTTTTTTGAAAGTAAAGAGTTTGTATTAAGAGAGATGAGTGTGTTGACCAAATCGCTAAACAATCATTTATCCCTTTATTGAAAAGGAAAAGTTGACTATTTAGATCCAAAATTTTGCAGGCTACATGATACTCCAAACCAAAATATTGAGAATTGTTATAAAGAATGGGCTGCTAAAATGTTATTGTACATCTTCATTTACCAGGTGTTACTCCCAGCAGCTAATCTCCTTCAACTAACAGAAGTCAGAGACGCTTGTTGTGATTTTCTAAAAGCACAACTACATCCTTCAAATTGCCTGGGCATTAGAGCCTTTGCCGACATGCATTCTTGCTCAGACCTGCTAGGATCAGGCCATAATTATGCTGAGTTGCATTTTGGTGAGGTGGCACAAGCAGAGGAGTTTATAGGGCTGCCGTACATGCAAGTAGCAGAGCTGATTTCTAGTGATCAACTTTGTGTCGGTTCTGAAGAAAAGGTTAGTACTAATGCATGAAATTTTAACATACTGGTAAGTCTTGGGCAAACAGTTCAACATTTTCTCAAACATTGGTTTGATTTTGTTGAACGCTGTAGAATGGTTGTTGAACAATGTTGAACGCAGGGGGCAAACGGTTCCAACAATGTTGAAATGGTTTGGCAAACGGCTTCAACATTGCCATTCAACAACAACATTTAATTTAACGTGGAAGAAACAACTTATTATTAATTATGATTCCCACGTACAAGGAAATATTGGATATGATTATTATTGTAATGATGATAATGATGATTACAATGATTATGAAAATAATGATGATGATAATGATGGATGATGACATTGATAATAATGATGTTGACAATGAAGATGATAATGATGATTACAATGATTATAATAATAATGATGACAAGGATGATAATGATGACAATGACAATAAAGATGATGATAATAATGATGATGATGACATTGATAATAATGATGATGATGACAATGATAATAATGATGATGACAATGACAATGATAATAAAGATGATGATGATGACATTGATAATAAAGATGATAATGATGATGATATTAATTTCCCATCCAATGTTACCTTCAAGGTTTTTGAGTCAGTAGTTCGATGGGTTAACTCCGATCCGGATCACAGACAAGATTGTCTGGCACAACTAATGGAACACGTACGATTACCTCTTCTATCACGTGAATACCTCGTGAGCCGTGTAGAAACGGAATCTTTGATTAAGAACAATGTGGCTTGTAAAGACTTTCTGATTGAGGCCTTAAAGTATCACTTGTTGACGAGTGAACAAAGATCCTTGCTACAAACACCAAGAACTAGACCCAGGACTCCAATTGGATTACCCAAAGTCATGTTCGTTGTTGGAGGCCAGGCTCCAAAAGCTATTAGAAGGTAATATGATAGACTGCATACTGGCTCTCTCAAAGGAAGAGGGGAGGGGGAAACCCCTCTTTTTCCCCTCCCTGACCTTCGAGAGAGCGGCTATGCAAGCTAGTAACATGATGATATATTGATATCTTTTATGAGATGTTTGTTTGCTGATTTTTTATTCAGTGGACTATCGATTTACATTCTTTCCATCATCAAATTATTCTTTCATTCATTTTCTCATCCATCTTTCCGTTTATCCACCAATCTATTTATTTGTTCTGCCATTAAGATATTCTTCCCTCTATCTATTCATCCACTCATTTATTCATAAATTCACTTCTGCTTGATGACGCACCACTTTTGAAATACTTGAATGTGTTCATCTTTCTAATATCCATTAAATTGCACATCATGCGTCCATTAATCCATCCTTTCATTCAACCTTTCATTCATTTAATCTCTCATCCATTGATTCGTCTATTCATTCATCCAATCCTTTACTCATTCATCCACAGATTTAATCCAACCCTTTATTCATTTACTCATTCATAGAGCCACTCTTCAAGTCCATGTTTTCTTTCATTTAGCCATTCAGTCTTTCATTTAATCATTCACACATCATTACTTTTTCTTCAACTTATTCTATTCGTCCGATGAAGACTAGCTGTAGCAGACGAAACTTCCCAACCTACATACACGACATTGGAGTGACATACCTTAACCTTTTACCCTGCTGGCAGAGGAAGTGTGTCTCGCTCTTCTTCTCCTTGGCAGAAGACCGAGATAAACTTTCTCTGCCAGCAGGGTACTAACCTTTTCTTATCTCATAATAATGATGGTTGATCTTTATCATTTCATTACCTATCTGATATAAAATCAGCAGTCCGTACTTAATAATAGTCTCACCCTGAGGTCAGACGTCTCATTGTACATGAGAATACGGAGGACTTAACGGACTGCTATATGAAGACGCACATTGCTCCACGCAGTTTACAATCATGACAGTTTTACATGAGAAATGTGTTGGACTTAACGGACTGCTATATGAAAGCGCACATTGCTGCCAGGCAGTTTACAATCATGACTGTTTTACATGAGAAATGTGGAGGACTTAACGGGCTGCTATATGAAGGCGCACATTGCTGACACGCAGTTTACAATCATGACAGTTTTACATGAGAAATGTGTTGGACTTAACGGACTGCTATATGAAAGCGCACATTGCTGCCAGGCAGTTTACAATCATGACTGTTTTACATGAGAAATGTGGAGGACTTAACGGACTGCTATATGAAAGCGCACATTGCTGTCAGGCATGATTGATTGTAAAGGGCACACTGACGCATGTGAATAACATATTATTTTTTCTAACGCAATTCTTTCATTCTCCTTTTCTAGTGTCGAATGCTATGACTTCAAAGGAGAGCGATGGTACCCAGTGGCCGAAATGAACTCCCGTCGATGTCGCGCTGGCGTAGCGGTACTTGAAAACCTCATCTACGCAGTCGGCGGCTTCAACGGATCGTTACGCGTTCGTACCGTAGACTGTTACGATTCTGTGAAAGACCAGTGGCGTCCTACTGCGTCGATGGACGCGCGACGTAGTACTCTAGGAGCTGCGGTCTTAAACGGCTTGCTGTACGCCGTGGGCGGCTTCGACGGGACTACGGGGTTGAACACCTGTGAAGTCTACGACCCTAAACTGAATGAGTGGCGTCCTATTAAACCAATGAGCACACGTCGTAGTAGTGTAGGCGTTGGCGTTCTCAATGGATTACTCTACGCCGTCGGAGGCTACGACGGCGCGTCTAGGCACTGTCTAAGTTCTGTAGAGTGCTATAACCCAAACACTGGTGATTGGTCGTTAGTTAGCGACATGAGTACAAGGAGAAGTGGAGCTGGTGTTGGAATAGCTGAAGGCCTTCTCTTTGCTATCGGGGGTCATGATGGACCGCATGTACGTAAAAGCGTTGAGTGTTACAGTCCTGATTTAAACACGTGGAAGCCAGTATCGGAAATGAGTATGTGTCGGCGTAACGCCGGCGTCGCGTCGGTGAATGGATTGTTATTCGTCGTCGGCGGTGACGACGGCTCGACGAACTTAGCGTCTGTAGAAGTTTACAATCCGAGGACGGATCAGTGGGGCCTTTTGTCCTCTTGTATGAGCATTGGGCGGAGTTATGCGGGAGTGGCGGTAATCGATCGGCCCAACACGAAATAACGACGAGTCTACGAACGTTATCCGAGACTCCTTGAACCAGATCCCGAGATCTAACGACTTTGCTTCGGTATAACCTCATTGAAGAAATAATCAGTCCCGACTATAGTTGTCTCGAACAAAGTTACTTGGTCGTGTCGGAAGTCGATCGGCAGAATCCGGAATAACGAAAGCTCCACGAACCGGATACCTTACGTAACGATGAATTGCTGTACGAACGTTATCCGAGAGGCGATATGTAGATTCCTTAGTCCTTTGTTTGAAGTTACGCAGGCGACTACGTACACAGGCGTAAACAGCAATGGCGAAAGCTCCACGAACGTAACCGGATACCTTACGAATTAACGACGAATTGCTGTACGAACGTTACCCGAGAGGCGATCCGTAGATTCCTTAGTCGTTTGTTTGAAGTTACGCAGGTGTATCAGCAATTGATAAAAATTACGAGAGAACTACGGGAAAATATTCCACAAAAACGTAAATGATAGCATAACCAATCGTTGAGTTAGTAGAAATTTACAACAAATGTTTTCAAAGCATTTGGAACTGACTGAAAACTATAATCTTGCAGGGTAAAACCCTTGCTTTGCTGGGAAAACCCTCATCAGCATGAAGGTTGAAAAGCAAAGCTTGTTTTTAATTTGTTTACTGAACAGTAAATTGTTTTGTATTGCTTGAAAATTACAAATAATAATTCAATTCTTCATATATTGTAAGATAACTAAATTGATAGAAATGGAAATTAGCGAGTTATAGGCTGCGTCGGTGTTTGATAGTTAATATATTGAAATTTGTAACACTGTAAAAAAGGTCCTGTCTAGATACTGATGTATCTAGATTTAGCCCTTCGTTGGAGTAACTCTGGTCTAACTCTTTTACTTCAACAAATTCACCATTTTTTACAGTGTTACAAATTTCATTACATTACTTATAAATTGATAGTAGATTATTACCAGAAACAACCCTTGGCTTGTGCAAATTGGTAGATAGATATCTGTGGAAACTAACAATTAAACTAGTAGACATCTAAATAGATATCAGTACTATTTCAACACAAAGACAGCGATGATATTGACGAAGGGGCTTGTAATAAGATAGAAAAAATGTATAAAATAAAATAGATTTTGTGAATAAAATTAGTGGAAAGGAAACCTTTCATTAAAAATTTAAAAATACATAATCCTTTTGAAATCTCTATGAATCACCCTATGAAACACCCATTGAAAAGCCTATGAAAAGCCTATAAAAACCCTATGAATACCCTATGAAAAGCCAGGCTATGAATACCCTATGAAACACCCTTTGAATCACCCTATAAAAAGCCTATAAAACCCCTATGAATCACCCTATGAATACCCTGTGAATACCCTATGAATACCCTGTGAATACCCTATGAATACCCTATGAATACTCTATGAAAACCCTATGAATACCCTATGAAAATCCTATGAAAAACCCTATAAATACCCTATGAAAAGCCAGGCTATGAAACACCCTTTGAATCACCCTATGAAAAGCCTATAAAACCCCTATGAATACCATATGAATACCCTATGGAAACCCTATGAATACCCTGTGAATACCCTATGAAAACCCTATGAAAATCCTATGAAACCCTATGAAAAACCCTATAAATACCCTATGAATACCCTATGAAAAGCCAGGCTATGAAACACCCTTTGAATCACCCTATGAAAAGCCTATAAAACCCCTATGAATACCATATGAATACCCTGTGAATACCCCATGAATACCCTACGAATACCCTATGAAAACCCTATGAATACCCTGTGAATACCCTATGAATACCCTGTGAATACCCTATGAATACCCTGTGAATACTCTATGAAATACCCCATGGATACCCTATGAATACCCTATGAATACACTATGAATACCCTATGAACACCCCATGAATCAACCTTTGAAAACCCTATGAATACCCTGTGAATACCCTATGAATCACCCTATGAAAACCCTATGAATACCCTGTGAATACCCTATGAATCACCCTATGAATACCCTATAAATCAACCTATGAAAACCCTATGAAAACCCTATGAATACCCTATGAATCACCCTATGAAAACCCTATGAAATTCTTATGACTACCCCATGAAAGCCCTATAAAAACCTTGAAAATCCCTATGAAAATGTTTCAAAACAATGTCTGTTGTTTGTCTACACTCACTTTATTCCAAAAGAAGCAACTACAACACAAAGATCACAAGAAATCTCTGCCTACATTTCAATAAGAGTACATAATTTGTTTACACTAGAATAATAAATACAAAATTTCACTCTTAAGATATTACTTGGAAGTTTTACAGCCTAAAATAAACTGCTTGTGCAGTTCATAGTATGACATATTTACTTTCGATGTGTTAGCATTTCTCTGATGTTGTCTTCTTGTTCTTTGACCGATTTCTGTAAATAGCCTTTGTTGGACTGGAATTTAGAGAAATAAAATATGAATATTTACAAAAAAAAACATTGGGTTTGTGTGACAATGAAACATTGAATAAGGGGGCTTTCATGTATTAGTATATTGAGGGTGTCGGCAATATTGAGGGGGGGGGGGGGGGGGGGAGTCACATTATTTTCAGTAGCTATATAGGGAGGGTTGTTACTAATTGTATGCTGTTTGATAGGGGTTTAATACTAATATATGAAAGCCCTCTAAGCACAAGCACCATATTATCCATAAGAGAATGATAAGAAATTTCCAGAGTCCTTGTACTACATGTATATCTGTAAATCCCAAAAATCTGGACTGACAATAATCCCTACTGCTATGCAATAAAACTCAGAGGAAACGAGTTGAAACTAATCAAGTGTTTTGGCAAAGAGAATGAGGAGAAGAGTAACATTTCATATCTATCTTATCAAAACTATAATAAAAATAAAAATAATAATAATAATAATAATTTATTTCTTAAGCGCATTCCATATAAATATCTCAATGCTCTTTACAAATCCTGATCATTTTTCAAAAAACAAAACTATCTATTCCTATACACACTTGTAAAACATACCTCAATTTTCTCGATTTTTTCTTCATTTGTCTTGATTCGTTCTCCTATTGTGCTTCTAATATTGGGAAGAGGTTGTAGTACAAACCTGCAGGAAAAAAATTAACATTTTTCTAAATCAGTTTTAGTTCTGTGCTTAGGAACAACTTTTTATTTTGCATTTTCTCAAATTAAAGTAAACTTTAAGTCTAAGAGGAAAAAATAATTTGTTTTCTTTGCACTGAAGATGACTTCCACTCAGGTTGTTGGAATGTCAGACAACACTAACAGTCTTACTCAAGACTACACACACCCAATTGATCACAACTTATCAACATCACTTACACCTGGGTTCACACCATTCAAATGTCAGACACTAACAATAACAGTCTTTCTCAAGACTGCACACACCAAGATGATCACAACTCATCAACATCACTTACATCTACAAACATTTACTTGATTTAACACCAACAGTCTTTCTCAAGACTATACACACACCGGAATGATCACAACTCATCAACATCACTTACACCTGGGTTCAAACCATTCAAACATCAGACACCAACAGTCTTAGTTTTCAAAACTACACACACCAAGATGATCACAACTCATTAACATCACTTACACCTGGTTCACACCATTCAAATGTCAGAAAAAAACAACAGTCTTTCTCAAGACTACACACACCCAGATGATTACAACACATCAACATCACAATTACGCCTGGGTTCACAACATTCAAATGTCAGACGCTAACACCAACAAGTCTTTCTCAAGACCACATGCACCGGGATGAACTCATCAACACAAAAATAATAAGTATAATTGTACTCTGCTTTCACTCTAATCCTATATAAGGTGGATGTTAAAGATCCTGTTGTGCTATGTTCACAAAGAGTAGGGGATTGTCTCCCGGTACAACAGTTAGGTCTCGGAGGCATTCACTAACCATACTCATGATTGTAAGCTGCTGGTTTACAGCAGTCCGATAAGTCCTCTACACATATATACTGTAAAGTGCTATGAGCTTTGTAATAGCGCTATATAAATAAGTATATATTATTATATTATATTACTTATTCTGCTAAAATGAAGTCAAAGTATATCTTACATTCTTCCTATGGATTCATATGTTTTTGTGTCAGTTGGTAAAGTGCTGATTTCTTGGTCAGTCAGCTTTGCATGCTGATTGGCTCGTTTAAGTTGCTCTATTTGTGCTTCTGCTATCTTGACCTTCTGTGTTGCGTCAATCACTTTGACTTGAAGTTCTTGGAAAGCCTATAGGGAATTGAAATATCATCATCATAATTATTAGCATAGCTATCATCATTATCATAATCATCACTAATCCATCATCGTCATCATCAATGCTTTCAAAATTCATTGTCACCACCACCATCATCATTGTCATCATCATAATCATTACCATCACAACCATCATCATTATCTTCATCATCATCATCACCACCACCATCACTATCATCACAACCATCATCATTCCCACCACCATCATTATCACTGTCAACTTCATCATAATCTTCATCACCATCATTACTATTATCTGACATATTCAACTGACAGGATGAGCTTAATTACATTTCAAGCTAAATGCCAAACCATTGATGATTATTTAGCTATTCCTGCTAAAACACCAACAGTAATTGACTTTCGACAGTTGCTTTGTATGCTATATTTTACATTGGGTGTTTTGAATTAGCAAGGATTTGCCATTCATCGTCAAATAGAACCACCTGACAATTCAACCTACAACCAGACAACACACCCAAAACATGACAACGGACAACGACAGAACAACAAAAAACGAGCTCTCCAAGGCTGGAAGAAGACTTTTATCTTTCCTGGTTGTTCTTTGTATTGAAAGTGCTCATTTTAGATATATTTTGTGTACGAGAAATAAAGAAAAAATGAAGTTTTTTCCATACCCTTCTCAGCTCTGCATCAAACGTGGTCGCCATCTTGAAAATATTCCTATTAGCCCGCGATGCTCACCGCTGACAAATATTAAAAAATGCAAAATGATAATAATAAAAAAAAAACAATTCCTGAACACATATTCTAGGAAAGATAAAATTGTAATGCTTTTATAATATTTTTGAATAAATTGAATAGAATGATTTTTGTTGCTGAAAATAAGGTGTTTTGTCGATCTGTATTTTGCCTCCTTGGGGTCCCTGTGTAGCAAAACAAAATGGCGGACGCTTCACTGTGAATTTGCGCCAGCCAACAAAAACAGCAAAAAAGGACAAAAAGAACAATACAAATATCTTATTAACTGCTCCAAAATGATACGCACTATACATGGAAGGATTCTACAAAGACCAAGTTTATATTGTGCAATTTTCATGCGCATTTTACGCCGTTTTAAAACAACCCACTGCGTCGATAGCTGGACTGTTCCCGTTCGTTCAAATGGATTCGCTGACGTTGAAACTCATTTCACAACATATATCAAACCACTAGACCCTTTAGAGTACATCGAGAGTGACATGCTTGAGCCACACGAGTATACTGATAGCACAAAGGGTAACGCCAGAGTCTCGCTCAATCTCTCGCTCCCAGAAGAGTCTGATGTTGTTCTGGACGAGGAATTCTTTGATGAATTTTCAAAAGACATTCGTTATAATCCTCAAGTGAATATCATTAAAAGACAACATCACTTGGTGGTAAGACCTGTCGTTTAGTTTATCACGATCAGCAGTAAAAACATTGATTATTATTGACTTTGTCATTGTTTTGCATGCCTGATGAAACGAGGGGAGAGGTTTATACTCCAACTGGGACGGGAGAAAAGAGGGTATTCTATACTAGGGACTAGCTTTCATTGTTATATTTGACATCTATTTATTCAATTAGTTATGTAATCTGAAGTGGATGATCACCCTACTGTCCTTTCTAACTCACCAGAGTATTATCATCGTCACCAACTTCACCTTCTTCATCATCACCTTCTTCATCTTCATCATCACCATCTTCATCATCACATTGATCATCATCATATCGATCATCATCATCCTCACCTGGATCATCATCTTCATCATCACCACCACCACCACCACCACCATCTTCATCACCACCACCATCACAATCTTTATCAATAACATATCTTTCTTTTAATATTCATGTTTAGGTGAAAGGAAGACCACAACGAAAGTTCTCCTTCCCACCAGAAGACATCAGCATCACCATTGAAGTCCCTCTGCAGTTTAACCTCAGAGTAAATGCCGAGGATGATGCCGACATACACATTAACAATCTAGAGGGTGGCTGGATCTATGACATCACAACTGACCGTGGAAACTGCCATTTATCAAGTATCAAAGGCACAGATTTACATGTAAAATCAAACAATGGAAATATATTTTCAAAGTCTAATTTACTGGCCGAGTTTGGGACTCTTGCAGTTGGGAATTCTGGGGTGATTTCTGTTGGGAAGTTACAAGGTCGTAAGTTCTGTCTTGATGCAGAGTCAGGTGCGGTTAGTACTGGTCCACTGTATTTACAGAGGGGAGAGGTGAACACACAGACTGGAAGTGTGACACTTGGTGATGTGCATGGTAAGATAATGATGGTGATTGTGTTGATGATGATGATGATGATTACAACATGATGATGATGATGACAGTGGTGGCGGATGGTGATGATTACTATACATGGTGGTGGTGTGGATGGTGATGATTACGACATGATGATGGTGGTGGCGGATTGTGATAATTACTACATGATGATGGTGGATGGTGATGATTACAACATGATAATGATGTTGATGACGGTAATTTGATAATGATATATGATAATGGTGATGGTAATGATGATGATGATTGCTACATGATGATGATTAAAACATGATGATGATAATGAGTGACAATGATGACAGTGATGATGATAATGGTGATTGACAGCTAGTGCCTTATTTCTCACAGGGATAACAGAAGTCAAAGTCAAAGAAGGTGATATCTGCATTGTTTCTCTGTCGGGTGATCTTCTTGCCGAGACCAACAAAGGCAACATTACCTTACACCTCTCACAATTCATGAATGTTGATCTTAAAACTAAACAAGGTACAGTGTACACCGCAGCCATAAAACATTTATTTCTGAATTAATAAATAGATAGATTCCAAACTTGTTTCCTCTGAGTGTAAAAGTAGGGACTGTTTTGCAGTCTAATAAATAAATGTCTACAATACATGAATATCTTGACTGAATAAGTGAATAAGTGAATAATAAACTATTAAGTGATATGCTTCAGGCTCACATTATCTAGCAACTGTACTACCTTGACAAAAGGTGCATTTGCACTGGATAGTCTCAATTCAAAGTAAATGTAAATGTATTTTGCTATTATTTTGCAGTAATAATTTTCTGTGCTTTGCTTGGGATTTGTGAATATTTTTACAACAATGACACTTAGCCTATGCAAATGCGCTTTTTGTCAAGCAGTACAGCAATGTTAGATAATGTGAAACCACAGGCAGCCCAACTAGTCTATCTGAGGAATTTTTTTAAAGCAAATAATATTATTTTTTACTGCGCGCCTATTGAAAAAAAAAGTACCTTGCTCTTTTGCTACTTGACTTGAGCATGCAGGTGGGCTTCCTGTGGTGGTTGGTTTGTTGTGTGGAATTGAGAATTGAATGCAACTTTCTCACTCACGACAGAAATGGCAGAGTTGTATTTTGTCAAAATAATGTACTACCCTCTTCGACACCGCACGACTTTGATGAAAAATTGCTTGCAAAAAGCCACAGGAATCCCATCTGCGTGCATTCAATAGAATAGAATAGAATAGTTGGGCTGCCTGTGCTGAAACTGGAGTATTGAATGAGTTGATGAATTAAACAGAAAACCCAAATTATGAGTAAAATAAATGAATAAAGTAATGTAGGAATATATGTCTGAATACATAGATAATGGCTGCAATATATTTTGTATTGTTTCTAGGTAACATAAATGCCACAGTAGAAAATTCCCAAGATCCAGTGTCAATGAATATTAAAGCAAAAGATATCAACTTTGGCTCAGATATTAACATCTCTAAAACTACAGAAGACAAAGGAGAGAACTTCACTTCATTGGCAGCAACAATAAATGCACTGGCTAAAGAATCTGGTAGTTCAAGCTTACTGAAAGCTGAGGCAAAAACTGGAACTTTTAAAATGGAGTATATGGACTGGTTTAGCACCCTCAAACTTAACAAACAGTCATAAAATCATTCAAAATTATATGATTGATGGAATGTTTACTACTTTGATTGTACATGGTCAGCAAGGCCGAAATCTTACTTTATATCTAGCCATGCTTCAGGTCAAACTATATCCTATAACCTGGGCAGAAATATAAATGTAAATTTGGTGAGTCCGGGGCTAGTTTCCTTTTTCTTTGAAAAAAAAAAAAAAAAAATGCCCATTTACATCTAAGTAGCATATATTCCATTTCCGAGTGACTTACCACAACTGCAATAACATTCACAATTGTGAAGGACTCACAAATACATCTAACATGCCACTCCCAACAAGATTTGGAGGACACTAGGTGAATTGAACACATACAAACAACAAGTCATTTCATTGTGTGAACTAGCTGTGTCACTTTTCCCTTTTTTATTGATTTTTATTTGTTTTAATAATATTTATACATGGTTCTATTTCAAAGACCTCTTTATTTACCTCTATATGCAAATTGCCCATTTCAGACCATGTTTCATTCCCTTGAGAATCGTTCTTTTTTGATGAACGGGTTATAACATTTACAAGTGAAAGTAACAATTCCCAATGGTAGCATCACATGATCTGAAATGGGTCAACAAACAACTTTAGGAAGGTAAAGAGCTGAGGTAGCCATTAGGGTTTTCCGATTTACCAGCTGCACAAAGGCAGATTTGGCACTACTAATAGTGCCAGATGATAGTACCAGTGTTAATTTGTCATTATTTCTGCAATATTGTTCTTATTATTTATTCTTACTCTGAATTGATGTAATATTTTGAACACATGCAACTCCTAGAAATTCTAATAACGGTAAACATGTATGCTAATTATTATCTGGTACTATTAGTACCAAAGTCGTTAAATCGGAAAACCCTATTGAGTCCAACAACCTTTTTTGAAATGGGTATAATACTAATTTACATGTAAATATAGAAGCAACCTTTTTGATGATGCTGTAATTGCCTGGCTATTTAAAATGGAGGATCAACCAGTAGTTTAAACGTGTTTGAAGAAATTTATCATGTTGATAGCCAGACTCATAATTTAAATACCTAATAAAGCTAATGATATAAATACCTTATATATAGTATAATAATATTAATTATTATGTACAGCTTCTATATTCTATTATGAATACAGTGGTATCTCTATTAAGCGGTCACCCTCTGGACTTTCCAAAGTGGCCGCTTAATAGAGGTTGGCCGCTGGTTAGATGTATAGAATAGCTATAGGAATAGATTTGGGACTTTTTATTGTGACTTCCTAATAGGGGGTGACCTTTTAATAGGTGGCCACTTAATAGAGGTACCACTGTAGATGTCTGATACCTGAAATAGGTTTAAGCCTGACTAGTGCCTGACTAATCCTGGTTATTGCTCATTACAAACTGGAGAGTTAATCCCGGAAAGTTAAATTTAACAGGCATTTTAAGCTTCTTGTTTATTTCTGAAAGCTAATACCCCTGGCCAATATCTTTATCCACTTGTTCATAGCATGTTTAGTGTTAATCTAAGTTTAACTCTCACTGCAGTTTCAGATTACACATGACCAACAAGACATATCTGAGTAGCATCAATGAAAGTTGTTTCTAGACAGTAGTCTCGTATTAGTCCTCCGCGTGCACAGTTATGTGGTGAGTTTGGCAGATGCCTTGAGCTCAAACTTGAAGACTTAGCCGAGACTGCTGTCTTGAAATTCTTTTGATTGACGTCCAGCAAAACCCAACTTTACCTGGCTTATGAAAAGGAAGTCTTGTTGGTCATGTGTGATCTGAAACTTGAGTACTAACGCTTATGGAGATAACCCAGGGTAATTGCTAATCCTGGTTTAACTCTCTATAAAGAGATAGGTACCGGAATATAATGAAATTTGTAACACCTTAAAAAATGTTAACTTAACTTTGCTGACATTTCAAGATTTTTACTCCAACGAAGGGCTAAAGCTTGAAATGTCAATAAAGTTAAGTCAACATTTTTTAAGGTGTTACAAATTTCATTATATTACCTATCATTTACATCAAATACCGATGCAGACTATACTTAAGTTTACTTGCTAGTTTCCATTTACTTGATTGATATTTGATGGCTGAATTAAAAAAAAAATATTGAGCAACTTTTAAACTCGAAAAAAAAAAAAATATCAAGCAGCCTTTGTTGCACGAACAAAAAGTGTTGAGTATTAACCAAAAAATATATTGCAATATCAGTGTCCCCAAAAAAAATATTGGGCACTGACAACACAGCCCTCCCCCCATCAAATATCAAATGGTCTGTCCCTAAAATGGGTTTTAGTTGGGGTCAATCAAAACCAATTTGTCTGCTTTGATAATTTCATTGTTAGCAGTTAAAAACCAACATTTGTTACCCAGTACTCAAAACAACTAATCCAAGTTTGCAAAATATTAACCATAATTAAATACCAGACTTGAATAGCACATCTGCACGTTCCACAACCAAACTCAAGTCGTTTACATCTTTTTTGATTTGTCTTGGCCTTTACACAATGTTTTCAATATTTTAGCAAATGGTCTGTAGATGTAATCTTGTCCTTATGACTAGCTGGTGATCAATACGTCAACAAGACTTATGATAAGATTTATCCACTATGAAATCAAGCAATGAGGTAGAACAACTTATTGGCCTGTCTTTTCCGGGTATATATTGATGTCATATAATAGTTCTTTCCTCTTTCACAAGTCACCAGGTATTAGACAGTCACTGTTGATTAATTAAGTGGCATCATCAGGTTGTTTAAAACCATACAATGTAATCTTTCGTAGGTTATAAGTATGTCTTTCGTAGGTTATAAGTATGTAAGACAATTTGCCAGTGTAGATCATATCATTATCTCAGCACTTGTCCCTAGTTATAATTAATTTAAGTTGTTTATTATTGAAGTGATGTCATCAAGTAGTATTGTGCTATTTTTATATATGACATAATTTGTCAGCATTATGGTCACATGTCTACACAATTCTATGGCCAGTTGTCAATAACACTGCAAAGTGATGTCAGCAAGTCGTTCCCAGTCTACTCTCTGTCAAATTAAATGAAGTGCTACGTGTAAAAGTCATCACTTCGTTCCTAGTCCACTATCTGGCACCTTAAGTGACGTCATCAAGTAGTTTCCAGTCTATTCTCTACCACCTGAGGTGACGTCATCAAGTAGTTCCCAGTCTACTCTCTACCACCTTAGATGGCGTCATCAAGTTGTTCAAAGCCCACTTTGTCACCCAAAGTGACGTCAAGTCGTTCAAAGCCCACTTTGTCACCTGAAGTGACGTCATCGTTCCCAACCTACTTTCTGACACCTGCAGTGACGTCATCAAGTCGTTTCCAGCCTACTCTCTGCCACCTAAAATGATGTCATCAAGTCGTTTCAATCCCACTCTGTCACCTGTAGTGACGTCATCAAGTCGTTTCCAGCCTACTCTCTGCCACCTAAAATGATGTCATCAAGTCGTTTCAATCCCACTCTGGTCACCTGTAGTGACGTCATCAAGTCGTTCCCAGCCCTCTCTCTGCCACATGAAGTGACGTCGTTTTACATGTCTGTCAGCATAAAAGTGACGAGTCCATTCTCGGTTAGTTGTTGGTTATATCGTGTTTTAGGTATACTACTCTCATCTAGTTCAATGTCGTCCATTTGTATGTCAAAGCCCTGGTTTATGTTGTTGTTTTTCTTGTTGTTCATTTGCTCTGTGTTGTTGTCTGAGAAACAAAATGAAATATTCTCTACTTTTAACGAATATCCATAATGCCTTCGGTTTTTGGGGTAGCTATTGTAATTCAAATCAAACCAATTGTAATTCAAATCAAACCAATTGTAATTCAAAGCAAATCAATTGTAATTCAAAGCAAACCTATTGTAATTCAAATCAAACCAATTGTAATTCAAAGAAAATCAATTGTAATTCAAATCAAACCAATTGTAATTCAAATCAAACCAATTGTAATTCAAATCATACCAATTGTAATTAAAATCAAACCAATTGTAATTCAAATCAAACCAATTGTAATTCAAAGCAAACCTATTGTAATTCAAATCATACCAATTGTAATTAAAATCAAACCAATTGTAATTCAAATCATACCAATTGTAATTCACATCAAACCAATTGTAATTCAAATCATACCAATTGTAATTCAAATCACACCAATTGTAATTCAAATCATACCAATTGTAATTCAAATCACACCAATTGTAATTCAAATCATACCAATTGTAATTGCAAATCAAACCAATTGTAACTCAAATCAAACAAATAACAATATATTATAAGTCCCCAAAACAAGGCATTATGGTTATTTGAAAGTAGAGAATACTGGCTTGATAATAAGAACAATACGTTGTAATTGTAGTTATTAATGATAATAAATAATGAAAAATATAATAGTGTGATACTATTATATTATAGTGTTAATACGCAGGTGATTAGTGAAAATGGTGCACACTGATTGGTTGGAGAATCGTGGTCTAGTTTTAGATATTCACCTAATAGATAGCGTTTCGAGCGCCTTTAGAACTAAGTTTTCTTTGAAAAAGGCTGGATATTGAAGATCTTACAAACATTATTATAATTAAAATTATAAGAAAAGTTAGAGGGATTAGTAGCAGTGTTTCCCCTTTTAGCTCGCATTACTCCAAGCTTCCTTTGCAGGCAATGTATGGTTTTACAAATTCACCGTCGTGGGCTTCCTGTGGAGGTCAAGCTAATCCCCTCTCGTCCAATATACACACAGGAAGCCCAACGCCTGCACAGGAGACTTTTATTAGTCCTACCTTGGTTAGAGATCTTGTTAGTGAGAAAGAGGCGTGGTCAAAGCCACGTGTCATAGCCGTTATCTGGGGAATGGCGCAAATACCTTGATTAGACTAGCACCTAATCGAGCAATGACGTCTTTTGATTGGAGTTGGAGATTCGGTTAGTAATGGCCGATGAAAAATTCACGTAAAATATGATTACTAAACGCTGACATGTGAAACACTGAAATGTACGCTATGCGATGCAAAATAGAAATAAAATGTATTTATTGAACGTGCAAAATGTAGGTGAAATTTACTCATTTAAGTGCGTAAACTAACGTCGAATGTACGTATTGCAAAGTTGTACGTAAAATGTACGTATTGAACGTGCAAAATGTACGTAAAATTTACCCGTTTATGTGCGTAAACTAACGTCGAATGTACGTATTGCAAAGTTGTACGTAAAATGTACGTATTGAACGTGCAAAAAGTACGTAAAATTTACCCGTTTATGTGCGTAAACTAACGTCCAATGTACGTATTGCAGAATTGTACGTAAAATGTACGTATTGAACGTGCAAAATGTTGGTAAAATGTACTTAGCTTAAATACATAAACTTAATGCGTAAAAATACGTGCAAAGTAAGCAAATAAAGTCGGGACGACGACAAAACATAGTTGGTGATGTTATGCGTAAAATGAAAAAACTGCCATGACAGTTGTTGAGGACGTCATTGTTGAGAAGGTTTGTCAACGCGTTGAGCGCCTTTATTGTTAAGTCGTTAGTTAAATCAATGGGTTATCTTCAACGAGTGTTATAGAAAAACGAACGAAAAGGTTAACGATTAAAGAAGTGCGTATAATGCCATGTCATGTAACGTCATGCAATGTAAATGTAACGTAACGTAATGTAACGCAATGCAATCAATGTAAAGTAATTAATATCATATCATGTCATGTAACGTAATGTAGTGTAACGCAATGCGATGAAATGCAATGCAATGTAATTAATGTCATGTTATGTCATGTCATGTCATGTCACGTAATGTCATGTAATCAATGTCATGTCATGTCACGTCACGTCACGTAATATCATGTAATATGTAATGAAATTTAATGTCATGTCATGTAATTTAAAGTCATGTCATGTCATGTCACGTCACGTCACGTCATGTAATGTCATGTGTAATGTCATGTCATGTCATGTCATGTCATGTAATATGTAATGTACACCTAATTGCAAGTATGTTGTCCTGACTTATGTAATTTAGTGGGAAAGGAATTTATTAAAAGACAAAAGAAGATCACTCAAGTTCAAGGAATAACAAAATAAAAAGTTCAGCTTGAGTGTTTTTTTTTGTCTCTTAATTAATTCCTTTCCCACTAAATTACAAAAGTCAGGACAACGTTCTTGCACTTAAGTGTAATGTAAATAATGTAATTAATTTAATGTAGTGTGCGTATCGTCTAAGTGCGCTTTTAAATAAACATATCTACTGGTCGCTATTTAAGCCACACTGTAGCTACACGGCGTATAATTAACTATATATTATATTTATAGACGGACTGCTTGTGCAATAGTAAGTCATATCTCTTGTTTAATGTTAGATTATCAAGCCATCTTAGCCTTGAGGACGAGTCTTCCTAGATTCCGTTCAGCGACAATCAACCGCAAGGCAAGATTATTTGATAAGTTTAAAAATACTTATTCAACCAAACTAGTACATATTAAACGATATAGTGTTTATCATATACTAAATAAAAAACAAAACGGAAATAGTGGGGCTCTTACGTAAGCAGTTGAAGAAAACAAATATCATGATTACGTGGAAAGAAAATTAAAGTGATCCTTCTAGAGTGCATACAGTCCCCACCTAATCCCTTCCGGAGTCCTTAATTGAAAAAAGTGCTTTTACACCTATTTCAAAAATCGTTGTCGCAATCAAATCTACACTATTATTCTATATCTATATTGAGTCTACACTCTAAAGCCTGCAAAGGATGTTGGTATTTCTACTCTTGTTATCGATTTATTTACGACATATTTTGATTGTACGTGTTTGTGTTATATGAACATAACAAATTGTTGTAGGGGAAGATTATGAAAAAAAAATTTCTTAAAAAGCGCGTAATAAATCACACATTCAGTTCATATTACCGCCGGACATCCTTTGCAGGCTTCAGAGTACTAGTGTGGACTGTAGCTTCGGCTGCGACAACGATTTTCATTCATATGTAGTGCTCAAATTTATATATCATAAGGCTCATTTAGTAAGTAAATAGAAGCAACAACAATTCATCAAAAACAGGAAATAAAAAAAGAATAAATAAAAATAAAAATCTCAATTTGTGTGTGGCGGGTGTGAAGTCAAGGGAATATCTTGGACTTACAGTCGATTTTGATTGGCTGATCCATTTGATTGACAGGTGTCAATCAGGTCCATGAATTATGCAATACCTCCGGGCTGAACATTGCTAAATATAAAGTAGTTAATCGTCACGTGAGTATCATTTTCTGATGAAGAGTTAGACCGCTGTTAGACAGGCATCGCAGGCTATCTACCCCATTAGTGACGTCATCCTCAGTCGATCGACCGAGTAATGACGTCGTCAGTATTATTTGCACTATAAATTGTATTCTGTTATTTGATTGGTTAGACCACCTTTCAAGGCTTGTCGTGATTGGATGCCTTGAGGTAATTGTGTATGTAGTCATGCCTGATTGGTGGAGAGATGATTACGTCATGGATAGTACGTGTACATAATTAGAACTAAGAGTTCGGTGTCTCGGAAACATTTAATGAAAAAAACATTCGTTATTTGTAGTTTAAAGCTTTTTAACAAAAAAAATTCAAGCCAAAGTAGATTTGGAAATACTAAACAGTAAAGCAGCGTTTCTGCTTTCAAATAATCATTTTGAGAGCAAATTATAGCAACAACTTTTCGTGCTCTGACAGTTGGATTTAACCATGCATGCCGGACTTGTCCCCAAGACGTTTCAACTTTGCTTGTACAAGTGGGTTGGTGGACCTACACACAATCGAAGCCTGGGAACGAGGTTGTGCAAGGGTTGTGCATGCATGACTTCGACGAAATCTCGTTAAAAACATGATTATTACGTTTCGTTAGATATGGATTTTTATTCCTTTTCCTTTTAAGAGCATCTCAAAGAAACCTTTGGTACTCAGATAGTGGAATACCTCGCTGTTTGAATTTGAGCGACCAAATCTGTTATATTTATCTTTGCATAATATTTCGATTAAATCTCGTTAAAACATTATTGTTATCTTTTGTTTCTATAGTTCTATAACACTCGTTTGGAAGATAATAAAAAGTCGTAATATTTTCGGACGTCCCCATGTAATGGGTGTGGTCAGGGGGGGGGGCAAATGTACCCCTTTTATCGGTCCAACTTGCTATTTGTGATGTTACTGTTGTTAAAAGTGAACGACTTACACCAAGCTATAGTAAGCAATGTTAGTCAATAAAAGTGTTAGGTAACCACTGCTGCCATGGTTACTACCCGGTTACGGTTGCTATGGTTATTGCCCCGGTTAAGTGGTTAATACGTCAGTTGTTACAATATACCAAGATATACTCAGCGAAGAGCAGTTAATAGGAACATGAGACAGTGAAAGACTAACAAAGAGACAGTGAAATAGATAGACAGAGGGTTTAATAGACAGACAGACAGACAGACAGACAGACAGACAGACAGACAGACAGACAGAATAATAATAATAATAATAATAATAATAATAATAATAATAATAATTAAAAATATTTATAGCGCGACAAATTCGCATATAAATGTGATCAAATGCGCGTAATAGAATAGACAGAATATAAAGACAGACAGTGAAATTGACAGACAGACAGACAGACAGACAGACAGACAGACAGACAGACAGACAGACAGACAGACAGACAGACAGACAGACAGACAGACAGACAGACAGACAGACAGACAGACAGACAGACAGACAGACAGACAGACAGACAGACAGACAGACAGACAGACAGACAGACAGACAGACAGTGAAAGAGATAGGCAGTCAGTGGAATAGACAGCCAGACAGTCAGACAGACAGTGGAATATACAGTCAGATAGCAGAATAGACAGGCAGGCAGATGAAATGCTAGGATACATGCAGTCAAAAAGTCAGTATCAGACGCAAAGGCAATGAAAAGCGAAAGAAAGAATAAAAGCAAAAATGAGACAGCGCAGCAGCGTGACATCGCATGTATTTCGTCTGAAGTGTACGATGTAAAACAACAACTAACCTGCACTACCTGATAGCTCAAGGTGATTGGTTTGGACACTTTTAGTTGAATACTGCTTTGGTTTCCCGCTCTCTGACTCGAACCGGAATGCGTGACTACCGTGACCACGTCCCATAGTTGTTGTCACGCCATTATTAATAGTAGCTGTGTTAAATGATTGGTCCTCTGATCCAAGTATAAAACTGTACACCTGAAGAAAGAGTTAATTAATGGTCACGCATTTGTCACGCAACAGAAGACAACACGCTACACCCTTTTCGAGAAATTTTGTCACCCGTCGAAAAGCAAACAAGCTAGTGGCGCAAAGGATCATGGATCAAATCAGAAACTTAATGTGCATCAAACGTTATTGTTTGATAAGTCAAAACGGTCATTTCTCAATAACAGATTCACGGGTGTAGGAATGTGGCAATGAAATCCCTGTGTCCTAATAAAATTTACATAGGTTACCCATAGTCCCCTGCGCTACTAGCTTGTAGGCTTTTAAAATATTTGATATAAATCGCGCGCTCTGATTGGCTGAGAAGCGTTCTCTATAACTCAACTTTGCACGGAGCGTCGATCCGTTTGATTTTAACTAGTAAATGTTTTATAAAAGAAATAGAAAACTCGGCAGCAGTGCTCTATCGAGTAATAGATCGCCTCTCTCGCGTGCTCTCGTTTTCTATTTCTTCACAATAAATACTTTATAAAGGAAAAGGCATTACCTTAGGAACAAAGACCAGTAGTAACGTCGCTGTGGTGCATATTATCAAACATAACGAGGAGATAGCATACGGTGCTTCATAGTGGATTGTGTTATCCAACGCTGTCGTGACAATTGCACCAATAAGAGATAACGTGACAACGTTATATACCGACATACCAATATACTTGGAGTCATTTAAGGCTGGTATTGTCACGTTACGTGTCTCCCAGGCCAGGAAGAGACCGAAGAGAAGTAGAATGCCTTTGTAGGCATACATGGCGGCGATAAAGTAGGTCTTGTATTGACAAGTGCATTGATAGAGGACTGGGATATAGATGACGTCATTGCTTGTTTTCTCCTGTGAGGTTGTAATAAGAATGTGGCTTAGAAATCAATCAATCAGTCAATCAATCAATCAATCAGTCAGTCAGTCAGTCGGTCGGTCGGTCGGTCAATCAGTCAGTACGTCAGTCAGTAAGTTAGTGAGTCAGACAGTCAGTGAGTGAGTCAGTTAGTCAGTCAGTCATTCAATCAATGAACAAATGAACTAACCAACCAATCTCTTTAACACAACTCTCTCTACACTAAACTACAGGTGTGGTCAGTTGAAAGCACCCCTTAGCAGTTTTATAAGAATTATTTTCAAAAATTGACATGTAGCTCGAATAATGTTTGGAAGATGAGAAGATTTCGTACCTGTAGCGTAAAGTGAAGCTTAGTGGCTTTCAGAGGATCGAAACCAAACCATAACGAAAGATAACATACATCAATAACAACAAGAGCAGCAACAATCCCAAACAAGTGAATATCTTTGATGGCCTGAAAAAAGATAGTTGAAATAGTAAATACTACATTCATGTGACGTCACATCAATGATGTTGAAAATGACGTCATCTATTTGGTATCATATTTATGACATATCATATGACGTAATGTGTATCACACCAGGTCCTGGGAACGAGGTTGAATATGTATTAATTTATTTCAATACACTTTCAAAGTGAAGTTATAAAAATGTCGTAGAAGTGACGTCATTATTTTCATACCATATATATGACGTCATGTTCGAATCGTATATATACCGATTGACGTCATCATCATACGTAGTGCTGTACGTTTACGTCATATGCTCACCATCTTTTTCAGTGTTTTAGCGCGCAGCTATTAATATCTTGTGCGATATACGATATGTTACGTAAATTTGTTACGTTACGTTAACGATATACGATATGTTACGTAAATTTGCTACGTTAACGTTGCATAATTAAATTCCTGTTACATCTAGGCACAGTTACGTTACATTTACGTCATATCCTCACCATCTTTTTCAGTGTTTTAGCGCGCAGCTATTAATATTTTAGCTATTAATATCTTGTGCGATATACGATATGTAACGTAAATTTGTTACGTTAACGTTGACAATTTAATTTCTGTTACATCTAGGCACAGTTACGTTACATTTACGTCATAGCCTCACCATCTTTTTCAGTGTTTTAGCAGCCGTGAATATCTTGTGGACACGCCAGGTCTTACTAAACATTGCACCAAATGCAAGGGAGAACCCGATCGACATCACTGCAGTACGAGCCTGTAAAGTTCAACGACGTCAACAAGAAATGAAATATCAGTACAAATGGGGAAAAAAGGAAGCGCACTATTATGTAAGGGTCGGTAGTTCCTTCAGCTAGAAGTATGCTGGTTTCTTAGGAAGCCGACGGTGCGCTCTTTTTAACACTCTCTCCACCAATGCTTTATTTTACGGGTATTTAAAGCTACTCAAAGCTACACGAAATGTCAAGAAGTCGAAACAAGTGTGAGACCTTGCACTTGGGATCGAACACGGGACCATTCGCTTAGGGTTAATGTCGTTGTTAGTGGATAATGCAAATGCCATTGATTGTATATTTAATAGTCTCTTCACAGTTCCCTGCGCCATCTTGAAAGGTAGCCGAGCCTTTACATCGAAGGGAGACGCACGTTGAGCTTGCAGTGATATAGAGACACGTAAATAATTGTCTCGCAAGGTGTTAAAAGGTCTCTAACATTGCAAACTCAACGTTTGTCTCGCTTCGATGCAAAGGCCTGGTTACCTTTCAAGATGGCGCAGGGAACTATGAAGGGGAGTATTAAGATTCAACGTACGTTGCAGTTTATTCCGTAAGTTTCAAACGCCAAAAAGCGAGCGTCGAGACCAAACAAGATTGTCGACACGTAGCAGAGAAGACAGCCAAGAATAATAACATTGTTTAGTTGAGGGGAGGACATCTTAATCAACCTAAAACAAAGAAAAAGACGAATAGTAAAAAAAGGTCATCGGAGTTAGTAATGAAGAGTGAACGACCGAAAAGAACCATGGGTGTTTAATATTGTTTACAAATCCGTTTTAGGAATTGATGACAATAATGATAATAATAACGATAACGATCATGATGACGTTAATCATATTGATAATGACATAACGATAACTATAATGATAATACAAATTAGAATGGTATTAACGTTTTAATTAATGTAGTTATAACGATCTAGCGGTAGTGAAGATGATAACGGTAAAATAGCGATAACGGTAAAATAACGATGATGATGATGATGATAACGATAAAGATAACGTCAATGATACGATAACATGCAATAGAGGTGGTGATATATAATGATATAATAATAACAATAATAATAATAATAATAATAATAATAATAATAATAATAATAATAATAATAATAATAATAACAATAATAATAATAATAATAATAATAACAATAATAATAATAATAATAATAATAATAATAATAATAATAATAATATTATTAATAATATTATCTGCCAGAACGCAAACATCGTGAAAACGTTTTATGAATATACATAAGCGGATTAAACGTTTGTAAAGAAAAATGTACTTAATTAGCCCAGACGTAATTGTCCGCTTGTTAATGTAACTATGACACACCAAAGAAAATAAAACTTGCAATAATAATAATAATAATAATAAATGAATATTTATATAGCGCCATTTCCGATATTCTTTATTTATTCTCACCTGTTCTCCCTGTAGGATATATTAAAGTACAAGAATGCCAAGGAGAGAAAAGTCCCAACAATCGCCAAAAGCCATATTACAATGATCAGTGTAAGGTCGTTTGTCAAGAGCTCTTCTTTACGTATCATTCTATCCTTGGGTACACGATCATCTGAAATAGAACAGTTAGTTTATTTATTTATTTTATTTTACTTACAATAACTTTGGACGAGTTAGCATCATTATTATCGTCATCATCGTCATCATTATTATCATTATCGTTATCATCATTATCATCATCATTTTTGATCATCATTAATATATCCATCATCATGGATCATCATCATCATCATCGTCTCCATCATCATTATCATGGTCATGATTATCGTCATCATCACCATCGATCTCCATTATCATCACAGTCATCATCACCATGTATCTCCATTATCATCATAATCATCATCATCATCTGTTGACTGTTGACTAGTGAGAAGCGAGAAGTGTGTAAACAGGGGGAGATGCCATATCATGTGACCTCGTGGTCCTTTGTATCCCCCGACCCGGGGGAGTACTCCCTTTGTCTAAGTAGTAGGGGTGATCGGCGTACATTTTAGGGTAAAAATATTTCCTGTGCATACCTTTTAGGGTCCTTTTAGGGTTCTGGTTCAAAAATCAGTTACGTAACATGCATGATTTCGTACCTGTGTAAGAGACATTTTTACTCTGTTTTGTTTCTTTGTTGGGGTAGAAATCGACAAGGCTTTATCAGTTATTTTTATCTGTGCTTACCTTTTAGGGGTCGTTTTCAAAACCTCCGCCAATCACCCCTACCACTTGGACAAAGGTAACCACCTCCCGGGCCCCTGACCTGATAGCGACTATAATAAGATTGAATAACATACACCATCGAATACCATATGCATTACCTGGCCATATAGTCGATTCATCGTTGAATTCTAGTTTATCGGCAAAGGTGAGGTGCTGCCCAATAACCTCCCAGCTCTCTATGTATACACAGAATCAAACAGTTTGATTGTTATAAGACCGCAACTCTGGTTGGATTATTTTGGGCTAGATTTATACGTAGTCAACAAATAAACGCATACACCCTTTCCGAGAAAGTTTGTCACCCGTGAAAAGCACAAGCTAATGGCGCAAAGGATCATGGATCAGTTCAAGAATTAAATGTGCATTGGGCGCGCCATTCTTGTCTATCGTAAGTCAAAACGGTCATTTCTCAATAACGTATTGACAAGTGTGGCGATGCTTGCATGAAATCCCTGCGTTGTAATAAGGTATACAAAGGTTACCCTAGTTCCAGGCGCTGCTAGCTTGTAGGCTTTTACCTTCACGGGCGAAGGTCTTACCCCGGTCTTACCCCGGTCTTACCCCGGTCTTACCCCGGTCTTACCCCGGTCTTACCCCGGTCTTACCCCGGTCTTACCCCGGTCTTACCCCGGTCTTACCCCGGTCTTACCCCGGTCTTACCCCGGTCTTACCCCGGTCTTACCCCGGTCTTACCCCGGTCTTACCCCGGTCTTACCCCGGTCTTACCCCGGTCTTACCCCGGTCTTACCCCGGTCTTACCCCGGTCTTACCCCGGTCTTACCCCGGTCTTACCCCGGTCTTACCCCGGTCTTACCCCGGTCTTACCCCGGTCTTACCCCGGTCTTACCCCGGTCTTACCCCGGTCTTACCCCGGTCTTACCCCGGTCTTACCCCGGTCTTACCCCGGTCTTACCCCGGTCTTACCCCGGTCTTACCCCGGTCTTACCCCGGTCTTACCCCGGTCTTACCCCGGTCTTACCCCGGTCTTACCCCGGTCTTACCCCGGTCTTACCCCGGTCTTACCCCGGTCTTACCCCGGTCTTACCCCGGTCTTACCCCGGTCTTACCCCGGTCTTACCCCGGTCTTACCCCGGTCTTACCCCGGTCTTACCCCGGTCTTACCCCGGTCTTACCCCGGTCTTACCCCGGTCTTACCCCGGTCTTACCCCGGTCTTACCCCGGTCTTACCCCGGTCTTACCCCGGTCTTACCCCGGTCTTACCCCGGTCTTACCCCGGTCTTACCCCGGTCTTACCCCGGTCTTACCCCGGTCTTACCCCGGTCTTACCCCGGTCTTACCCCGGTCTAATCTAGGTGTTATCCTGGTGTTATCCTGGTATTATGCCAGTATCAAGCATTTAGAGCGAAGGTATGTGATTTCATTTATTGTTAATGTCCTTTTTGGTGGCCAATGTAAACGACGGTAGAGTACTTCATTTAAAAAAACCGCAGTCTTATTTTAGAATAAAGGAATTCTATGAAAAAGAATGCAATTAAATATAAATGTATATATATATGATTACTGTACCGTTCTGGATCTGAGCGATATATACTCCTCCATATCTATCATTTTCCCCGAACCGAACGGGTCCCTGAAAATAACGAGAATAATAATTATAATAACAATCCCTAACAACATTATTATTATTATCATCATCATCATCTTCTTTTTCTTTAATACCATCATCATTGTCATGAACATCATCTTCTTTAATACCATCTTAATAATAATAATAATAATAATAATGAGAAGAAGAAGAAGAAAAAGAAGAAGAAAAATTATAATAACTAGACGCTCTAGGAGCGTGAAGTCGGGCTAGTGATAGAATCAACACAGGCCGGCTAAAAAATTGTACTTTGGGCTTCCTGTGTTCGTTCGCAAAGCATCATGGGGCCTATACGCGACATGACAGATAGATAGATAGATAGATACATTGACTAAAAGGTAAACCTAGAGTCGGGCCCTCTAGCCTGACTAATAATAATGTGCTTATATAGCAGCGCATATACAATCCTGATTTATGCGCTTTTGCTTTAAAAAGTTTAAATAAAATAATATAATAAAATAAAATAAATAAACGAAAAAATTACAAATTAAATGCTTGCTTAAAAAGAAGTGTTTTTAGAGATGATTTAAGGGAGGCCAGATCTGTAACATTTCTTAATGAAGAGTGAAGAGAGTTCCATAGTTCAGGTGCACAGGCAGAAAAAGAGCGATATCCATAGGTTTTCATGTTGTAGTTGTGATGATTTAGTTAAATGGCAGAAAAAAGATCGGAGTAGTCTTGGTGGTCTGTAGATTGAAATCATGTCTGAAATGTAGGATGGAGCCATGTGGTGGATTGCTTTGAACGCAATCAGGAGGATCTTGAATTTTATTCTTTCAGATACAGGTGATGATACATATCATCATTGTCATCAATATCACCATCATTGTCATCATCATCATAATCATTCTCATCGACAATCAACATTATCACCATCATCATTATCATCATTATATTAACAACAAAATTATTAAAATCAAAATATATGCATAGGTATTCCAATACAGTAAAACCCCGCGTATAAGAACCTAGATTTTTCCAAGTCAGCCTGAACAGGTTCTTATATAAATGGTGCTTAACTTGAAATCAGACTATCTAGGTTCTATTAGCATCACTCACTTCATCATTACAACAGCTCTCTTCCTATTTTATTTACATACAGATTAATGCTTTTGCACATGGCTCTTTCAGTTTACAAGAAAAAAAAATTCAGCCAGCTGACAGGTTCTTAAATTTTAGGTTCTTATACGCGGGGTTTTACTGTGTTATATGTAAAAAATAATAATATTACCGACACTCCCTCGAACGTTTCCTCCTTTAACAGGCGATTTAAAATCTTTAGGTGGTTTCGAGACGTGTAAGTAAAGTTTTGGGGTGGACAACTCGTCAGCGAAGATTTATTGAGCACCCGAGCGGCAGTAAACACAGAGTCGAAGGCGTAAGTGGAAAGTTCTGATCTGCTGCTCTTCATATCCTTTATATACTGATTTGCGGTCTAAATAAAGAAGATAGTATCACTTAGGAAATTAGGTATAAGGAAATTAGGAAAAGGAAATTGGGACCAGAAAATAAAGATTAGGAAATTAGGGCCAGGAAATTAGGGCCAGGAAATTAGGACCAGAAAATTAGGACCAGAATATTAGGACCAGAAAATTAGGACCAGAAAATTAGGACTAGAAATAAAGATCAGAAAATTTGGATCAGGAAATTAGGACCAGAAAATTAGGACCAGGAAATTTGGCCAGGAAATTAGGACTAGAAATTGGGACCAGAAAATAAAGAATAGGAAATTAGGACCAGGAAATTAGGACAAGAAAAATAGGACCAGGAAATTAGGACTAGAAATTTGGACTAGAAATAAAGATTAGGAAATTAGGACCAGGAAATTAGGACCAGGAAATTAGGACCAGGAAATTAGGACTAGAAATAAAGATTAGGAAATTAGGATCAGGAAATTAGGACCAGAAAATTAGGACCAGGAATTTAGGACCAGGAATTTAGGACCAGGAAATAAAGATTAGGAAATTAGGACCAGGAAATTAGGACCAAGAACAGGAATATCATAGTACGTACCAGCCCTGAAAAAGTAGTAATATTGTCTTTTCTTAGTCTGTTTCCTCCCATTCCAAACATGCCTTGAATAACTTCTTTCATCTGTTCTCTGGTGCATTCCAACGTACGGAATTGAACACTCTTTAACTTTAATATCGTTTTGGGTACTAATAAACCAAAAACGATCCACACATACTTTGGGCCATACAGTTTCTGTTTGTACACCTACAGAAATGGAAAAGAAAATGGAATAAGGAGATGAGTGAGAATTGGATAACCAATGAGATAAGGAATCAACCAGTTGACATTCAATCGGGCATACCTCACAGAAGACTTCTCTTGCATCAATGTCATTGAACTCTCCGACAATGATACGAGCATCCATGGACTACAAAGTAAGTAAGCAGGTAAGTAAGTTAGTAAGCAAGCAAGTAAGAAAATAAGCTAGAAAATAATTAATTAAGTAAGTAAGTGACCAAGTAAGCAAGTAAGCTAGTAAACAAGCAGCTAAGAAAATAAGGAAGGTAGAAAGGAAAGAATCCAGCCAGCCAGCCAGCCAGCCAGCCTGCAAAGAACATCGGTAATCTTAACATAATTTGTGAAAAGTTTTTAAAAAAAATGTCTCTTTCATCTTCTAAAACTGAAATAAATGTCTACGACACCGATTTGTTAATTAGGCGCATGTATATTTCTCGCTCTTTCCTATAAAAATACTGATACTGCATTGGCATGTTCAGCCTGAATGACGATGTATTCGATGCAGACACGTAACTTCTGGTACGCGTACAGGGGTCACCTTATTGCCCAGATCGGATTCGTGTAGACGAGGCCTTAGTTCGTAACTAAATAGTTGATAACTAAGACTCCGGCTACACGGATCCGGATACTTTTGAAACCGCATACTTTTTGATGCGAATCGGCCTATCGTCCACACGAATCCATTGAATCCGGTCACTGAAGCCGCATACTTTTGAATAGGAAACGATCAACAGGATTCGTGTGGACGCAAATATTTCTATGCGGTTTCAGCCGGATCGGATTCGTGTAGAAGAGGCGTAAATAGTTGATAACTAAATATTATTAGCGCTAAATAGTTAAGAATTGTTTCACGCTTATGTGGCGTGCACTCTATAAACATTGGGTTACGCATTCGGGAGAGACATAGAAAACATATTTGTAAACAAAGTTATATTTGTAGAAAATAAGGCGTTTAGATTTGTTGTTACTTTATTCGAACGTTTTCGACAACATAGTCATCATCAGGAAATGGTATAAATTACATGAAATGATCTTGTTTTATAAAAGGTTTATGTAATTCCCAAAGGAAAAAGCTTTCCAATGTTTATATTTGTAGTTAAGTTTGTAACGTCTTCATTACCTTCAGTTTCTTTATTTGAAAACTAACATCGGCCATTTGCGCACCCATTTGAAAACCTTCCACTGTAATAGTGGAGATGTTGTTCTTTTGTAATAGCGTCTGAAGATTCCTTACAGCCTGGGGGGCAAAACCCAAAACTTATCATGATTATGATGATGATAACGAGGATAATAGTGGTGGTGACAATGATATTAAATGATGGCGATGGTGTTGAAGATGATGATGATGATGACTATCGATGATGATGATTATGATATTGATGTTTTTGTTGATGATAATGATGTTGTTGATAATGATATTGATAGATAGATAGATAGATAGATAGATAGATAGATAGATAGATAGATAGATAGATCGATGGATGGATGGATGGATGGATGGATGGATGGATGGATGGATGGATGGATGGATGGATGGATGGATGGATGGATGGATGGATGGATGGATGGATGGATGGATGGATGGATGGATGGATGGATGGATGGATGGATGGATGGATGGATGGATGGATGGATGGATGGATGGATAGATAGATAGATAGATAGATATATAGATAGATTATTGTACCTGAAGAAGACGACCAGAATGGCGTCGAAACGGTGTCGTACAAAAACAGTATATAGTGAGTATGAAAGCCCAATCAATGGACCAACAATCAATGACCAACTAGCCTAAGTTACATCCGGTTTATTCCCCGTAATAACCGTCTGCAAAATAACGAACATATTCGTGTTCTGAGACCCCCAGCGTCGAACGAAAAGAATGTTTATAGTGAAAGCTTTCATTATAAACATTCTTTTCGTTCGACGCCATGTTAGATTTGTAAACGGGAAAGACTGAGGCGAGTAATCGAACCAATGGGAGGACTCGTTAGAATTTGAAAGGTCAACAGCCAATCAGCATCTATTATATAATTTCCTGCTATTCGCTGGGGGTCTCAGAACACGAATATGTTCGTTATTTCGCAGACGGTTATTACGGGGAATAAACCGGATGTAACGCAGGCTATGACCAACTCACAGAGAAGAGTTTCAGATCAACAATGATAATGATGTTGTTGATAATGGTATTGATGATGATAATGTTGATGATGATGATGATGATGAGGATAATGATAATGATGATATTGATGTTGCTGTTAATGATAATGATGTTGTTGAAAATGATACTGATGATGATGATGATTATATCGATGATGATGAGGATAATGATGATGATGATATTGATGTTGCTGTTGTTGATAATGATATTGATGATGATGATGATATCGATGATGATGATGAGAATAATAATGATAAGATAAGATAAGATAAGATAAGATAAGATAATTTATTTTACGTCAATAACATAGGGAGTGGTCGCCCAATCTCCCGAGCACGAGGCTCATTTTAAAAATGCTTGACAACTAAAAAATTAAAAAAGCAACTAAAATACATTAAATAATTGATATAATGAGCGCTAAAAATATGTATATAAGATAGATAAAAGAAAAAGACAAATCCTAATGTAATAATAATAATAAAAGATATTTATATATAGATGCATATATATCGATAATATATCACTATACTAATAAATTAAGTTTGTTTGCTTATGTCTATTATACTAATTTTAGAGGCATTTGTTACACTGGCAGCCGATAAAATTTAAATTATTAAAATGCCTTCTAAATGATGATGTGTTGGGGGCGGTTTTTGCGGTTAATTCCAAACGTGAGAAATAATATAAGAATAAGAGTTATGGAAGTATTGACTTTTATACGAGTCTTGAACAACATTATAACCCCATTTACACGACATCATTTTCGGGCCCGGCACTCCTAACTTTTGGTACGCGTACCTTTCTTTTCTGGCACGGCACTCGTAAAATTTGCCGTGTAAACGCAATTCCAAGCGGCCCGCGTACCTACTTTTTAAGCGGGCCGAGACTACCTCAGGTAGGTAGTCTCGGCCCGCCAAAACAAGGGTCCGCGTACCTTAAATGCGCCCACGAGTTCGAATATGTAGCGGAAATTATACAGAACATGCTCACTCGTTTGTTTCGGTCTTGATCGTGCAAAATGGCGGCGTCTACTTCGAAAAACCATAGGAAAAACGTGGTCGGATGAGGCCACAAAAACTTTAATTCAATTTTTGATTGAAATTTAATAAGTAATTTAAATGTTTGCTTGTGATTATGCATGGCCTACGAACATTTCTAGTAAAAAAAAATAATTTAGGATTTGCATAAATTAAATACCGATCTGATTTGATATAAATGACATTCGCATACTCTCTGAAATCTGAAAATACTTTCGTCTACTTCTCCATCCAATTCCTAATTCTTTTCTGAGGCGTGCGCACACATTTATTTTACTCAAAACTTCTTGTCGACACTCAAATATTCCTGTACAAAAAATAAATTTAATAGTTACTTAAAAGAAAAAATAGGTGATATTCAATACAATACACAAGATATAATTAACCTGCTCTACACAAAATCATGACCAATTCGACCTCTGTTTTTACTTCAGAATGACTCAGTTGCAATGACCCTTGCCTAGATATTTTTTGTGCAAGATAAAAAAAAGGCCGAATAATTTTGTTCACAAGTATCTGATCAGGTGTGAAACACGGGCCGCAGTCAGGATTTTAAATCCCCTATTTTACTGAAACTGACTGCATGTCTTTCACATCTTCACATTTACCTCTATTTTGTACTAATTTATCTTTTTAACTGGACATAAAATGCACTACCAGCGGAAACATTCTATGATTTTGTTCAATTTCAAAGATTGACAATTCCATGAGACATAAACATCAGATTATGCACACCGAAGGATGTAAAGAATATCTAACATAAACCGAAGTGTTTTGTTTCTGCTCTGTCCGATGAGCGTCAGGTAAAATACTAATAAACATTTACAAATTCATTTTTAATTGTACGATTTTTAATTTCCACAAGCTGTAATGATACCGTGTAAATTTGAATACAAAAAAGCCGCACGAGATCTACAAACTTTACAAATTTTCGAAATTTTAGACTGCAAAATTAGACCGAGGGCTCAGAAAATCAGGCGGGCCATTTCAAATTTTTGGAGTGCCCCATAGATAAACTGGCCCGTCCATGGGCAGCAGAGTATCGTTCGCGTTTGTATTCGCTTGTAATCTCCGTGTATTTATAGCTACCAACGGTCGCTTATTTGTTTACTTTGTTATTCCATTGAACCTTCGTCATATTCCTAGCTCCTATTTCAATCTCGTGATGTTAGTCTATCTGGTATTAAAAGCGATCGTATGTCACTCGGTTACTAATCGGTAACTTCTTTAACTGCCTCCGAAGGTATATAAGATACCAGGGTATCTTATATACCTTCGGGGGCAGTTAAAGAAGTTACCGATTAGTAACCGAGTGACATACGATCGCTTTTTTTTTTTAATACCAGATAGACTAACATCACGAGATTGAAATAGGAGCTAGAAATATGACGAAGGGTCAATGGAATAACAAAGCAAACAAATAAACGACCGTTGGTAGCTATAAACACACGGAGATTACAAGCGAATACAAATGCGAACGATACTCTGCTGCCCATGGCCCGTCTACATTTGTCGTGTAAAAGCAATTTTGACGGGCCACTATCAATCGGCCCGCGTAACTAAAGTTTGGAGTGCCGGGCCAAAAGTGATGTCGTGTAAATGGGGTATATGACCACTATTTCTGAGATTGTAAGGTATAACGCGAGGTTTGAAACGAATTGGCAATGTAACTAGGTCCTTTTTCTTTAAAACATTAAAAAAATATAATTAATGACTGTTCTATCCGTCCATGTTCCAAGGCACGCATATATCAGCCATTCTAAGCACTGACTCCTATAATTAGTGCTATTACCTATGTTCATAACTGTGCGTAAGCCATAATGATTAGCATTTTAATTATTAATAGTTTTACCTAAACCAATGAGTAAAGAGTTACAATATTCAAAATGCGGCAATACAAAGCTCCTATATAAAACTAATAAGGTATTTGTTGGTACGAGACGCTTAAGGCGTCATGATGCTGCTATCTTAGCATATATTTTCTTTAAAATTTCGTTTGAGTGTTCTTTAAAAGATAACTTATTGTCCAATAAGTTAATGATGATGATATTGATGTTGCTGGTAATGGTAATATTGATGTTGGTCTTAATGATAATGGTGTTGTTGAAAATGATATTGATTATGATAATGATGATATTGATTATGATAATGATGATGATGATGATATCGATGATGATGATAATGATACAGTGTTAATAATATTTTGTTGATGTGATGTTGAGGAAAAACTCACCGGTGAAAATACTTTAGCGTCATAGGAATGAAGCACGGCTACTCTTTTCCATTTAAATCTCTTCAAGAAAGCGATTTTAGCGAGATTGAATGAAAATGTAGTAGGAACCATTCGATACAAGTTTTGATACAAGTAGCCAGTCGTTTCTTCCGAAACTGAAGCATACGCAAACTGAAAAAATAGAAGTACCGGTAAGACAATTTTTAAAGAATGAAAATGAGGAGAAGGAGGAGGAGGAGGAGAAGGATCCATGGTAACTTACAGAAATTAAATTCCATTGGGATAGTGCAACAGCTACTGGCTGTACAGCAGCAGTGAAAGCTGGACCTATGATCATATGTTTCACTGGAGGTTTGTTGAGCCAGTTGAATAAACCGTAGAGTGCCTTCCCTGGATGGCCCTTCAACAAGGAAAGATTGACGTTAAGCAACAGATAAAGCGACAGACAGACACACAAAAACAGACGGAAGGACAGACAGACAGACGATTTGGTCCTGACTGTTCCAGAAATATACACACAGGTAAATACAGATATAAATATAGGTACAGTAAAACCCCGCGTATAAGAACCTAAAATTTAAGACCCGTCAGGCTGGGCTTTTAATTTTTTTTTTAAATGAGTCATGCGTACAAAAGCATTGACCTGTATGTAAATAAAATAGGAAGAAAGGTGTTGTAATGATCAAGTGTGTGATCGATGCCAATAGAACCAAGATAGCCTGATTTTAAGTAAGCACTATTTATATAAGAACCTGTTCAGGAAAAATCTAGGTCGAGTTTTACTGTATACGTAAATACGTTCGGCTTACCATTATCGTGTCCACAATATGAAGCACCACTTCATAGTCTTTAAGAATATCTGTACGATTGTTAATAATGTCCATTGCCATTAGCATCGCTTGTTTGTATCTATAACTATCATATACCATCTTTGGAATGAATGCTGCCAAGTTGATCTTGTCAACTGTTTGATTATCAAGGACTTCACAGCACCGAGTGTTATTCTTCGCGTGGTTTATTGTACAACACATTAAAGAGCCGTTCTTGGTTCCTGGTACTGGTATGCAACAATGTTGAGATGGGCCACTATTGGTACCAATGATAACACTAAACAAGAGAAGGCCAGGTAGCAACCAGGAAATGGCTGATTTGGACATGTCTGGACGATAATGAAATGTATATACAATATAAATAAGGCATCAGATTGATAATAATGTTGATGATGATGGTACCGGTGATGATGGTAATGATGATGATGATAATGATGATGATGATGATGATAATGATGATGATGATGATGGCACCGGTGATGATGGTAATGATGATGATGATAATGATGATCATGATCATGATGATGATGATGATGATGATGATGATGATGGCACCGGTGATGATGGTAATGATGGTGATGATGGAACCGGTGATGATGGTGGGGAGGTTGGTGATGATAATGATTATACTGTAATGATATTGACGATGCTTATTTTTTCTATAAACTATGAATAAATGAATTTATTATCAATTAGTTGGAATATAATAATGAAAAAATGAATGAATAATTTAATAGTTGGAATATAATAATGAATAGATGAATGAATGATTAATTAGTTGGAATATAATAATCATGAATAGATGAATCTATAATTTAATAGTTGGAATATAATAATGAATAGATGAATGAATGATTAATTAGTTGGAATATAATAATGAATAGATGAATGAATAATTTAATAGTTGGAATATAATAATAAATAAATGAATGAATAATTTAATAGTTGGAATATAATAATGAATAGATGAATGAATAATTTAATAGTTGGAATATAATAATGAATAGATGAATGAATGATTAAATAGTTGGAATATAATAATGAAAAAATGAATGAATAATTAAATAGTTGGAATATAATTATGAATAAATGAATGAATAATTTAATAGTTGGAATATAATCATGAATAAATGAATGAATAATTTAATAGTTGGAATATAATAATGAAAAAATGAATGAATAATTTAATAGTTGGAATATAATAATAAATAAATGAATGAATAATTTAATAGTTGGAATATAATAATGAATAGATGAATGAATGATTAATTAGTTGGAATATAATAATGAATAGATGAATGAATAATTTAATAGTTTGAATATAATAATAAATAAATGAATGAATAATTTAATAGTTGGAATATAATCATGAATAAATGAATGAATAATTTAATAGTTGGAATATAATAATGAAAAAATGAATGAATAATTTAATAGTTGGAATATAATAATAAATAAATGAATGAATAATTTAATAGTTGGAATATAATAATGAATAGATGAATGGATAATTAAATAGTTGGAATATAATAATGAATAGATGAATGAATAATTAAATAGTTGGAATATAATAATGAATAGATGAATGAATAATTTAATAGTTGGAATATAATAATGAAAAAATGAATGAATAATTAAATAGTTGGAATATAATAATGAATAGATGAATGGATAATTAAATAGTTGGAATATAATAATGAATAGATGAATGAATAATTTAATAGTTGGAATATAATAATGAATAGATGAATGAATAATTTAATAGTTGGAATATAATAATGAATAGAGGAATGAATAATTAAATAGTTGGAATATAATAATGAATAAATGAATGAATAATTTAATAGTTGGAATATAATAATGAATGAAGGTACATGAATGGATAGCTAAAAGGAATTCGAAAATAAACTAGAAAAAAAGATTGTGCTTGAATAATAAAAAGACAAATGGATAGATGGATGGATGAATGGATCGAAACGAAAACGATAGAAGAGCAAATAAATATATGTATCAATGAATAAATGAATATTAAGAACAATAGATTGATCAATGAATACTGAAATAAGGACAGAAGAATGAATGAATGAATGAATGGATGAATGAATGAATGAATGAATGAATGAATGAATGAATGAATGAATGAATGAATGAATGAATGAATGAATGAATGAATGAATGGATGAATGAATGCATGAATGGAAGAATGAATAAATAAATAAATAAATAGATAAATAAATAAATAAATGAATGAATGAATGGATGGATGGATGGATGGATGGATGGATGGATGGATGGATGGATGGATGGATGGATGGATGGATGGATGAAAGAATATAAGATAAGTTTCCGAGTATATTTGAAAGTGAAATTGACATTAGCTCGATAAGAAAATGAATGTATTGATGATGATTGCTCAGTAACAGACTAAAAAGTCAACGAAAAAGGTGTTTCGTTGAGTAAGGAAAAATATTATTCACACTGCGTCAATTGAAAGTCTGTCAAATCAATTATGACAGCCCAATAAAACTGTTCAGATTATCTAACATTTTTTTGATTTTAACACTTAAAAATCCTGTACTAATAAATAACAACATAATTAACAGGAAAATATATGAAAAATATACAAACTGAAAAAATAAAGTTATCAAATTTAACCCTTACCTTCGGCCTTTCAGTCACGTTTTCAAGTACACTGATATTTCTGATTTGATGTATGTTTGTCGAAGTTGATCTCCCTGTCAACATACAATATTGAAAGTCAGTAAGGTAGAGGATATTTAGCCTCGCAGATGTCTACAGCTGATGAAAGTCAAGCTATATCAACTGTCTTAAAAAAACTGTCTCAAATTCAATCTTCGTTTTATGTTACCATTAAGAAAACAAAAAAATAGGCTTTATATTCATCAAACTGTGAAAACAACCTTTAAATATATGGATGTGTAATGTATGTCGAGAGACAGAAATCTTACTTACTTATTTAATTTTAAGTTGTGTACTTTTTTTGTCGACTTTTCCCACTTGAGTAAAGATATCGTTTTACGGATAAACTTATAAAAAACATTGACAAAAAACTGTTCGGTCATATTTAATCCTTAAAATGTAGTATTTTGGTTGGTTAAAAGATTAAAAAGCCACTAAAGTGCTCTAGCATTGAATTGGTTTTCTTGTGAAATGTTTAAGATGAAGTCATCTGATTGGTCGATTTAGACTTTGACAGATTGATGGTTGATTGGGATTGGATAAGAGTTAGAGAAGCCATTTAGGTGCAACTTTAGAGTATGCTGTTTATCCGGTTGCGAAATAGAGCGTGTAGACAAGTATAATAATTACTAAAATCGTTTAGAATGACAAAAGTTAACGATCATAATATTGAAAACAATAAACCTTTCAAATAATATATAATAGTTTTTTGAATGTTTACTTTAAAGCTCATATAATTAGATGTTTACAACAAAAATATATACAGGAAAACACTAAAGCCACGAAAACACAACAAATAGTTACCAACTAATAGTTTTTTAGTGACTATTTAGTCACAGATATATACAAATACAAAAATAAACAATACCTCCCTAAAATCTTGAAAGAAAAACTACACACAGTAGCAATTTCATTTCATAGATATAGTGTTTGCGCTAAATTCCACAGTAGCAATTTTATTTCATAGATATAGTGTTTGCGCTCTATTCTACAATGGCAATGTGATTTTATATCATAGATATAGCGTTTGTACTCTATTCTACAGTGGCAATGTGATTTTATTTCATAGATATAGCGTTTGTACTCTATTGTACAGTGGCAATGTGATTTTATTTCATAGATATAGCGTTTGCCTCTATTCTACAATAGCAATGTTATCATATTTTATTGAAATAGTGTTTACGCCCTTTTCCACAGTAGCAATTGAAATTTAATTTCCTTTCATGGATAAAGTGTTTGCGCTAAATTCCACAGTAGCAATTTTATTTTATTTTGTGGAATCGAGTTTACGCTCTATTCCACAGTAGCAATTTGATTCTATTTCATGGATATAGTGTTTGAACTCTATTCTACAGTGGCAATTTGATTTAATTTCATGGATATAGTGCTTGCGCTCTATTCTACATGTACAGTAGCAATTTGATTCTATTTCATGGATATAGTGTTTGAATTCTATTCTACAGTGGCAATTTGATTTAATTTCCTGGATATAGTGCTTGCGCTCTATTCTACAGTAGCAATGTGATTTGATTTCATGGATATAATGTTTGCGCTCTATTCTACAGTGGCAATGTGATTTAATTTCATGGATATAATGTTTGCGCTCTATTCTACTACAGTGGCAATGTGATTTGATTTCATGGATATAGTGTTTGTACCATATGAAAATAATCCTTACATTCTAGATACAATTATTTAATCAATTAATCAAATATAACTATCACATAACCAAAACTATAGGATTGCTTCTAATTTTTATCATACACAGAAAATATATAAAATCTAAAGAAAAGAAAAGAAAAAAATCTCTAAAAATTCTAAAAACCAATATCAATTAATGCACAAGCTAAATATAATTCCTTCTAAAAAATATTATCAACATAAAGCATCAACAACGTATGAGTCTGAATATACTGTTTTCTTTCAAACAGTATTCCTATATATCGCTACAATCTCGAGCCCAATATATGACGAATAGCAATGGCCGCTCTGACGTCACTATGACGTCATTATGGAGCTGCTATCAGATAATGGCAGCACTCCATTTTCGCTCCGATTACTTTCAAATATACAAATTGTTTCAACCGGATTTACAGTGTGTTGATTGTTTCTCTGATTGGGCTGCTTTTGTTTTTTTTGTAGAGTTGGCTTTAAACAGTAAGTGCTATAGTAGCATCGAATGGGACACGATAATGGAAAATGACGCACCTGTTACTAAACATACATATGTAATTATATGATATATAGACTCGATATATAGCTATTTTAAAAACGGTTGTTGCAGGTTTTGTTGCATGTTGCATGTTGCATGCTGCATGTTGCTTACCAAGCTTGAAAAATGTCAGTTATATTCATAGTTGCATTTAGAAGCGTGGATGGCACAGTTGGTTAGTGCGCGGCGTCCTGTGCGAGAGGTCCAAAGTTCGATTCCCAGTGACCTCGCATCCTTGTTTCAACTTCTCGTCTTTCCGTGTAGCTTTAAGTAGCTTTAAATACCCGTAAAACGGAGCACTGATGGAGAGAGAGAAGATCAGCTTCGGCTGAAGGGACTTCCGACGTAAAATATTATTTTTTACTTTACTTTACTCCGAGCTAGGAAGGGCTAAAGCTCGAAACGTCAGTAAAGTTAAGTTAATATTTTTTACTGTGTTATAAAATTTCCTTATATTACCAGTATTAGTTATATTCATATGTAAATAACATCAGCACAGAATAAAATATGTTGGAAAAAGTACAGAAAAATAGTTTCGACAAATTTTAAATTGTTGTGACCTTTCGCTGCTTAAATTCTTATCATCCATGATGCATTTCGGACTTGGTATACAACATCCAACAGCAAACAAACCTTGGCCAACCTTTTTGAAAAAGCTGTATACCCCTTCCGACAAACTTTGTCACAGTGAAAAGCCTACAAGCCATTAACGCATTGGACTATTGGTAACCTATATATACACCTAATTCAAAAATCGTCGACGCAGCCGAAGCTACAGTCCACACTCTGAAGCCTGCAAAAGATGTCGGTAATATGAACATAAACTGTTAATTGGTGCGCGTTTTTTTTAAAGAAATAATTGTTTTATCATCTACAACTGCAACAAGTTGTTATGGTCAAATAACACAGAAACGTGCAACCAAAATATGCTGTGAATAAATCGATAAGAAGAGAAGAAATACCGACATCCTTTGCGTACTTCAGAGTGTGGCCTGTAGTTTTGATTGCGACAAATATTTTTGAAATAGGTGTATACTTATTAGAACGGAGGGATTTCATGCCTACATCGCTACACTTGTTAACATGCTATTGAGAAATGTCCATTTGGACTTATTATTCAACAGGCGTGACGCTGCGATTGCTTAGGCGCAATCAAAAGACTACGATATGGAAGCGTCTATAAAACGAACTTACTATATAAATAATAATATGAATATGAATGGTACAGTTTTGAGTGTGGTATTGAATTGCTCAGCATTAGTATTTAATATTTAATATTAATATTACGTTAAATAGTCAGAAAGTAGCGAAAAGTCCTATATAAATAATAATATGAATATGAATGGTACAGTTTTGAGTTTGATATTGAATTGCTCAGCATTATAAGCTTTGACTTTTAATATTAGATAAAATAGTCGTCAGAAAGTAGCGAAAAGTCCTACTATATTGACCTGTGGCATTTTTTATTTCTTGTCTATCTTAAAATGCGTAACAAAAACTGGAGCGAAATAAAAAAAAAAGATAGTTTATCCTGGTTGATAAAACATCTAGCGCAATGCATGTAGAGTCTACTACTAACTACTAATATTGACTATATTCGTTCACAGCCGAAGGGCTAGAAAAACCGCTTTACCTCAGGCTATATACACACCGCTCTAATACAAAAGATTATATCACAAGTTATCGAGAATTAGACTACGCAATGAACAAATCTCTAAAACTAGAACCATATTATACTCCAAAGCCTCCAAGAGCACGTTTGTCACTGTAAACGTGCAAAAGAAAACAACATAGCAAACAAAAGACTGAATAAAACTACTACTAGAGACGTATGTCCAGTAGTAGTGGTAAGCCGCACTCATTTAACTTAGGGGTGTAAATATTAAAATTATACTATATAAGAAAAAGGTGCTATATTACAGTGCGAATCACAAAACCGTGGGCACCTAGAAATATTTTAGAAATCGTTTTTTGTTCGTTGAAGAACTCAGAAACAACAATATCACCGCAATAAGTTTGACTGATGAGTAGTATGATAAACATTTTGTAGTTAGAGTTGTTTGTGAGTTGTTCAACGAACAATAAACGTTTCTTAAATATTTCTAGGTGCCCACGGTTTTGTGATTTGCACTGTAAAGCCCAAAAAATAAAATTGTTCTACAAGAAAAATATGCTAAATTTCAGCCCCAAAAAATATTTTATCCTCACTTCTTTGATAGGAAAATCTAAACTTACAATGTAAATTAGTATTTTGTGGTTTCTACGTATTTTGCCGTCCACACAGAGAACACGCCGCCATTTTGTTTTGTTGTCTATTCAAGGTATATCATAGCCTAGTAGTTGAGGAACCAATCAGAGCGCGCGCTTGCTCATCTCTAGTGTATGTGGACATAATAATTTATTTTTAGACAACTTAGTGAGTGCTATCATGTTCGTTTTATTTGATACAACTCTGTCGCCTACACGGAATATCATTTTCTTGGAATCTTAGAGAATTCTTAACACCATTGACGAAAGTTTTTACAGATTTTTTCAAAAAGGTTGGCCAAGAAACTGATTCAAAGATTATCACTGATTATCGATAAATTTGGTACAATTCGGTCGCCTACACGGAAGATCATTTTTTTGGAATCTTAGAGAATTCTTAACACTATTGACGAAAGTTTTTACAGCTTTTTTCAAAAAGGTTGGCCAAGAAAAATGATTCAAAGATTATCACTTATAATCGATAAATTTGGTACAATTCGGACGCCTACACAGAAGATGATTTTCTAGGAATCTTAGAGAATTCTTAACTCTAGATTGACGACTTTTTGCAACTTTTTTCAGAAAGGTTGGACAAGAAAATGATTCAAAGATAATCGTTTGATACAATTCGGTCGCCTACACGGAAGTTCATTTTTTTTTGAATCTTAGAGTAGTCTTAACAAGATCGACGAAAGTTTTCATTACAACTTTTGTTCAGAGAGTTTGGACAAGAAACTGATTCAAAGATAATCGTTATATATTTGATACAACTCGGTCGCCTACATGTACATGGAATATCATTTTCTGTAAGGAACAATTTAAAAGCAACATTACGCGTTAGAATATGCAATACTTTAAACCTGGTTCACACCAGCGACATAAGCATAAGGCCTCGTCTACACGAATCCGATCCGGCTGAAACCGCATAGAAATATTTGCGTCCACACGAATCTGCGTATCCGGAGGATTTAAGTAAAAGTATGGGGTTTCGATGACCGGATTCAATGGATTCGTGTGGACGATAGGCCGATTCGCATAAAAAAGTATGCGGTTTCAAAAGTATCCGGATCCGTGTAGACGGGGTCTAAGCAACATATGCAGACTCAGTTGGACTTTGCTCATTAGCCACACTTGTCTTTTCTCACACCTAGTCAAGAAATGATTCACTCAGGCCTCTTCTACACGAATCCGATCCGGCTGAAACCGCATAGAAATATTTACGTCCACACGAATCCTGTTGATCGTTTCCTATTCAAAAGTATGCGGTTTCGGTGACCGGATTCACTGGATTCGTGTGAACGATAGGTCGATTCAATTCGCATCAAAAAGTATGCGGTTTCAAAAGTATCCGGATCCGTGTAGCCAAGGTCTGAGTCTGTGTATGTTAACGTTGCTTATGCTTATGTCGCTGGTGTGAAACAGGCTTTACATTTTGAACGCCTCTCATTCTATATATTTAGTAAGTAATTTGTTTTCTTTTTCAAATGAATAGAAAATGAAGTGTGTATTCATACTCAGTATCTCTCTTAGTCTAACTCTTTTACTCCGACGAAGGGCTAAAGCTCGAAACGTCAGTAAAGTTAAGTCAACATTTTTTACGGTGTTACACATTTCATTTTATTACCTATCATTTATAATACCAAACACCGACGCAGCCTATACTAGTTTACTCGCTAGTTTCCATTTGTGTAATAAGACCACGATTCATCGCTAATTAACACATTGGAAAGAAGAAACGATAAATAATTATACTCCAAAATGCCAAAATACAAGAGCTTTTTTAGGTATCTCTTCAAAGAGAATGAATAAAATAATTTAACATTACAAAACACCTGTCAAACTTTGACTTATTAACCAATATTCTAGTTTGTTTGACCAGGATTACTTTTCCGATCAGGCCAGGAAGGCCTACTTACATTCTTAGATAAATCGTTTTTTTTTTTTTATTATAACTTAAATCAAAAGCACATGTTAATAAAAAGAAAAAACAAGTTCAGCTTTATTTAACCAGTGATTATTCCAGTTTGTTTGACCAGGAATACTTTTCCGATGTGGAAAAGATCGATGGGATTTTTTTCATTTATTAATTTATTTAATTATTATTCTCTAGTTTATTTGACCACGAACACTTGTGCTTATAAAACTTGTTTGAAATTGTCTCAATATATGCACGCACTATATATGTACAATATTTACAATTATTTATATGTACGCTAGCCTGAGAAAACAGACGTTCTTTCGCTCCTCTTTCCTTCCTCGAGAGTAACTTAAAAGTAAGATATTTACAATCAATTATATGAACGCTATTTACATTAAGCTATGTGTGCGATATTTACAATTGAATATATTTGCGATATTTACAATTGATTATATATGTTTGATTTTCGGCAATAAAGCGGGCCTTGTTATAGCCATATACAGCTTTCAATCATGATGGGTTAGTATGTAATGCCGGTAATGTGTGCTTATATACAGCGCATTTCACATCGCCATGTTGCACCGTTTACCGTTAACTACATGTACCAATTTTAAGCTGTTCACTGTAACCTACATTTACAATATACCTAGTGTAATGTGTGTCTATACAGCGCATTTCACATCGCCACGTTACGCTATGCCGTTAACTACAGGTAAGTGTACCATTTATAGGCTGTTCACCACGACCTACATTTGCAATCATGATTGGTTATTATCTAATGTACTATGTGCACATTTCACATCATCTTAATACTATATAGTATTAACTATATGTACGGACCGCTAGTTTAAAGCGAATACTGGAACCATGTGGTTTACAGAAAGTAGTTAGTAGTGTATTACAAACATAATCATTTAGTACTTTGGATTAATATTTAGCTTAAATACAAAGGAATATATAATAATTCTCTTAAATAAGCTAGATTTCACATATACTTCACATATACTTTACATACACTATACTATACTAGCTATACTATACTAGCTATACTATACTAGAGCTGTTTTCATTAACCCGTGAAACACACCGTTTAGTGTATTACTCTTTAATGCACCTTAATTCCATGGTGTTCTTTTGTTGTTATTTGACTTTCACACTTTACTAGTAATGTGTTTTGTTTCACGGGTTAATGAGAACAACTCGATACTAGTTTACTTGCTAGAGTGATTTTCATATGACCGTGAAAGAATTGGCAAACTAATAGTTGTTACTACACTCTAAATCTATTATTTTCTTTTGTTCTTTATCAACAAGTACGAACTAAATAATCGTTTTTCTTGCACGGTCAAATGAAAATCACTCTAGTTTCCATTTATATTTCGAAGAGTCAACTTACGGTTTTGTAATTCTATGTTTGTCCAAAGATACACAACGCGTCAAAAAGGGACAACGATACGAATTTATGCGTTCTTTTCAAACACTTGTAAATCTACACCTTACATGTAGTCAAAAAGTCAAAATGTTTTAACAATATCTAATATTTTGTTTCCCTTAAGCACCGGGTAAAAGCTCATCGATAGCGTAACAGCAAAATATCCACTAGCCCTTTGAAGTATTCCGACAAATCAGATTAAAATATCGAAGCTCAAGTCATTGGTTCTTTGGGAAAATAGTACTAACTGATCGAAGAAAATTAAAGACGGTTTGAATATCCGGTATGACGTCAGTGTAATGGGAGATTATGATTGGCTAATATGATCTATTGTCAAATTCGGCAATACACGATGTGACGTCAATACTGAAATGATTTCTGATTGGCTAAAGTAACAATACAACTCAAAATGAAAAAAAAAAAATACGCCATGTGACGTCAATTTTGACATGGTTTCTGATTGGCTAAGGTTACAATGTATAATTTAAAATTTAAGAGATTTAGAAATCGCGTATTCTTGCGTTAGTTTTTAAATTAAATTTAAAATATAAAGAATTTAACATATGGGATGTGACGTCAATTTTGATATGCTCTCTGATTGGCCAATTTTACAATATTCAGTATGAGAAGATAAGAGTCCAAAATAGACGATCTGACGTCAGCATTATGCTTAATTCTGATTGGCTAATTGTTTAAATATAATGAATACAATAGAGGGGACTGGTTAGGAAACCCAGCAAACTTCAAAGTGCCGGCCTTTATTGTTTCGGTTGTGATGTTGAAAAGTGACCTGGACCGTGCACACAGTCCAAAACAAACATGGCGGATTGTACGTATTTGGAGACGATTTCGAAGCGCGCAATTCTAGATATTTTAGAAACCAACAATGATAAAAGAACTAAATTTATATATAATTAAGATGAGATGAGATCATTATAGCTTGACTTCTTGCTAGCTATGGGCAACCCTTAGATAGAGCGGTTCTCATTAACCCGCGAAACAAAGTGTATTAGTTATCAAAGAGTAATACACTAAAGTGTGTTTCAGGGGTTAATATGAGAACAGCTCTAGCAACGTTAACTGTGTATTTCCTAAAAGTAACATTATTTCAATAAAAACATAAACATCCGTGATGACGTCACAGCAGTTTTTAAAAGGACCGGAGTTAGAAGTGGAAGCTGATTGGCTAATGTTGTAAAAATTGGTGTTGTTTTGTTGTTGGTCCTTTAGTGTTGGTTTTCGTGACTATTTCACTGGAAAGACATCGGTTTCCTATGTAATTAACCTATACTTGTCTCATTTGAACTAAAGCTGACTTTTCTTTTGTTGTTCAATACTTTTATTCTTATTGTAGTTTCCTCTTTATCGGCAATTTTTGACTTTAAGATTAGGTTCAATTTAAGGTGATGCCTCAGTTTTGCAAAAATTACGTAATTGCCATTTTTATAAGTTTTTTAATTCACAGTATGTGTTAAAAATGCTGAAAAACTTATTTCGGATCATTTCTGAAACTTTGGGCGAGGACAAATGATAATTTACCAGCCATTTTTGAACGATTTTTACAGGTATAACCATTTGCAGTAGAATCACCTTATAGTTAGTTTGATCATTTGAACTTATCATTGCATGTTAATTCATTTGTGATATGTAAGAAATAAATATTATTATTATTATATTAAGTTAGTTTCGTGTTTTCTCAGTTATATAATTGAATGAATTTACTTACTTAATTGATTTACTTACTTTCTTACTTACTTACTAAGTTACTTGCTCACCTACCTACCTACTTACTTATTTACTTACTCACTTACTTGCTTGCTTGGCTTACTTACTTGCTTGGATTACTTACTTATTCGCTTACTAATATAGTAACTCACTCACTTGCTTGCTTACTTATGTTTACTAGCTATTTAAATTATTTGCTTACTTCGGCTTGCTTACTTACTATACTTACATTAGTCACTTATTTAATTATTTACTTGCTTTCTTACTTACTTCCTTACTTGTTTTGGCATTTTCTTTGTTCAACTATTCAATTTTTCTCTTTTTTCAACTTTTTCCTTCGATTGTTTTTTCTTTCTTCGTTCTTTTTGATAATTTTCAGTTTATTTATTTTTTCTAATATTAATTAAGTAATTCATACTTTGTTCTTTGCTATTATTTTCTCGTCTTTCCTTTATCCTTCCCCTTTCTTTCATAACTCTCTTCACTTTCAAACAAACTTTATACCGTTTCTTGCTCTTCCACTTTTAAGGCCTTCTCCGGGTCAGAATACCGCCCAAGATCGCCTAAAATCGCTTAAAATCGTCGTATATCTATTAAGATCGCCTAAGATCACATAAGAACGCCTAACATCGCCTTAGACTTTAGGAGTTTTTTGCTAAAATCGCCTAAAATTATCAAGATTTTGGGACCCAGAGTAGGCCTTATCTATCACTGGTTCTTCAAACGTCCTCACCTTAAATGCGAAGACACACACTCCTCTGTTTCGAAACTTCTCTTCAATTGATCCTAACAAATTGCTTCATGTATGTTCTTATAACTTTTTCAGCTAATGTCTTCCCTGCTAATGTCCATTAACACAGTCATCACACTTAAAACATCTAAAATTGCTTAAGTTCATTTATCATGCGAAGGAACCAAATCACTTATTAATTTCCCGTCACTAAACAGTGTTTACGTAAAGCTTCACGATTAATCATTCTAGAACCAACGGTCAGGATGGGAGTATCGCTAATTAATACAGTTTCAAGTCTTGGGCTCAAGTGGAAGTCGTTTTTACTAGCAAAGATTACATAAAATAAGGTTATTAGGCCAAGTCTTTTGAAGAATACTTGACGAAAAAGCAAACGTTAAGCATAAGTGTTTAGTCGTACACTATTGCAAATGAGTCACTTTACATCGAATTAATATTTTCGTTGTCTTTCTTCATGATTAATGTTAATATTATTATCATTTACTGTCATTATTGTATCATTATAATAAATTATAAATATTTGACTGATAATTATATATTTATTGCTGTTATAATGATCATATAATATATCATCGTATCATCATCGTCATCATCGCATCACCATCATGACAGTTATAAGTAGTACTATTATCATCATTTCCATCACCATCACCATCATCACCATCATCATCACCATCACCATCAAGACTACCACCACCATCATCATCATAATCATCGTCCTCGTCATCACCATCATCATCATCACCATCATCATCATCACCACCACCATCAAGACTACCACCACCACCATCATCATAATCATCGTCATCGTCATCACCATCATCATCATCATCACCACCATCAAGACTACCACCATCAAGACTACCACCACCACCATCACCATAATCATCGTCCTCGTCATCACCATCACCATCACCATCACCATCACCATCACCATCACCATCACCACCACCATCACCATCACCATCACCATCACCATCACCATCACCATCACCATCACCATCACCATCACCATCACCATCACCATCACCATCACCATCACCATCACCATCACCATCAAGACTACCACCACCATCATCATCATAATCATCATCACCATCACCATCTTCATCACCATCACCATCAAGACTACCACCACCATCATCATCATAATCATCGTCCTCGTCATCACCATCATCAACATCACCATCATCATCACCATCACCATCAAGACTACCACCACCATCATCATCATAATCATCGTCCTCGTCATCACCATCATCACCATCATCATCATCACCATCACCATCATGGCATCTGTATTTTTATCATCATCATCATTATTATTATCATATATATACACCTGTTTTCAAAAACGTTGTCCTATTTGAAAAAAGCAAATAGAAATTAGTAATTTGTAAATAGTGAAATAGGAATTAATTAATGACACAATTTGCATTGCATTCAAGCTTAAATAAATTCGCTAAACATGTTGCAGTCATGATGCCGAAGGCATTATCAGAAGACATTCGTAACCGAATAATATGCCATCTTCCAAGTTTGAAAAGAGAGCTCGAGAGCGCTCGTGTGTGTTTTTTTAGAATTTGCCAGTTTGAATATTAATGATTTTGCACAATTATCGACATCAAATCGACATCAGTAGAGCAACTATACATTGGTGAACCAAAAAATCCAAGACTCTTTTTCCAATCAGCATTTATTCTAACCCCTAATGACCGTGTCTGTTTTTGGTTCACTTCTTAATTCCTATTTCACTATTTACAAATTACAAATTACTGATTACTAATTTCAAATAGGACAACGTTTTTGAAAACAGGTGTAGATGTTATTTATCAAACTGACATTTTGTTATCTGCAATAAAATATTATATCATGACTTCTATATATCAGCTTGAACTGAACCTCAACATAAGTGATAATCTCTGTTCTATCATTAGCGATCGAGTCATTCACTTTGATTACGAACCACACAGTGTCTCGAGCGGAAATAAAGTCTAATGGACATGTTACAAAAATATGTTATAATTAAAAATGTATTTATGTCAGAATGCAAAACAGTGCTAGGTATAAATATAGATCTTACCTCTACAAACCTACACTCCTATCTTCAATTCAAAACATACACCTATTTCAAAATCATTGTCGCAGCAGAAGCTACAGTTAATATTCCCTAAGGCTGCAAAGGATGACGGTAATTTTTTCTTGTTTACAGGTTCTTCAAATGATTTGTTAGTTGTATGTGTTTATGACTATATAATCATGGCAAGCTGTTGCAGTGGTAGGTGTTACAAGGCTGCAAAGGATGTCGGTATTTTGTTTACAGGTTCTTCAAATGATTTGTTAGTTGTATGTGTTTTGTGCCTATATTATCATGGCAAACTGTTGCAGTGGTAGGTGATACAAGCCTGCAAAGAATGTCGGTATTGTGTCTCTTGTTTACAGGTTCTTCAAATGATTTGTTAGTTGTATGTGTTTTGTGCCTATATTATCATGGCAAACTGTTGCAGTGGTAGGTGATACAAGCCTGCAAAGAATGTCGGTATTGTGTCTCTTGTTTACAGGTTCTTCAAATGATTTGTTAGTTGTAAGTGTTTATGACTATATTATCATGGCAAACTGTTGCAGTGGTAGGTGTTACAAGGCTGCAAAGGATGTCGGTATTTTGTTTACAGGTTCTTTAAATGATTTGTTAGTTGTATGTGTTTATGACCATATTATCATGGCAAACTGTTGCAGTGGTAGGTGTTACAAGCCTGCAAAGAATGTCGGTATTTTGTCTCTTGTTTACAGGTTCTTCAAAAGATTTGTTAGTAGTCTGTGTTTATGAATATATTATCATATGGCAAGCTGTTGCAGTGGTAGGTGTTGATTGGAATATTTCAGATAGAAAGTTATAATAAATGAATATTGATTAAATTATGAAAAGCTATCTTGTACATTGGAAATGTTCTTGGAATGAACTGCCGCCCTGGACAACCTTTTTGTAATAGGTGTATGCCTATAATTCATTTCCGTTTTCTATCTATCACTTTGGACAAGCTTTTCCCATCTTTGAATGGCCTATCGCTTTGGCAAACCGTTTTAAAATAGGTGTATGCCTATAATTCCTTTCCATCTTCTATCTATCGCTTTGGACAAGCTTTTCCCATCTTTGAAGGGCCTATCGCTTTGGCAAACCGTTTTAAAATAGGTGTATGCCTATAATTCCTTTCCGTCTTGGAATGAACTATCGCCTTGGACAACCCTTTTGAAATAGTTGTATGCCCATAATTCCTTTCCGTCTTTGAATGAACTATCGCCTTAGACAACCCTTTTGAAATAGTTGTATACCCATAATTCCTTTCCTTCTTGAAATGAACTATCACCTTAGACAACCCTTTTGAAATAGATGTATGCCCCTAATTCCTTTCCTTCTTGAAATGAACTATCACCTTAGACAACCCTTTTGAAATAGTTGTATGCCCATAATTCCTTTCCTTCTTGAAATGAACTATCACCTTAGACAACCCTTTTGAAATAGATGTATGCCCCTAATTCCTTTCCTTCTTGAAATGAACTATCACCTTAGACAACCCTTTTGAAATAGTTGTATGCTCCTAATTCCTTTCCTTCTTGAAATGAACTATCGCCTTAGACAACCCTTTTGAAATAGATGTATGCCCATAATTCCTTTCCTTCTTGAAATGAACTATCACCTTAGACAACCCTTTTGAAATAGTTGTATGCCTATAATTCCTTTCCTTCTTGAAATGAACTATCACCTTAGACAACCCTTTTGAAATAGATGTATGCCCATAATTCCTTTCCTTCTTCTATCTATCGCTTTGGACAAGCTTTTCCCATCTTTGAAGGGCCTATCGCTTTGGCAAACCGTTTTAAAATAGGTGTATGCCTATAATTCCTTTCCGTCTTGGAATGAACTATCGCCCTGGACAACCGTTTTAAAATAGGTGTATGCCCATAATTCCTTTCCGTCTTGGAATGACCTATCGCCTTGGACAACCCTTTTGAAATAGTTGTATGCCCATAATTCCTTTCTGTCTTGGAATGACCTATCGCCTTGGACAACCCTTTTGAAATAGTTGTATGCCCATAATTCCTTTCTGTCTTGGAATGACCTATCGCCTTGGACAACCCTTTTGAAATAGTTGTATGCGTTATTGCCCATAATTCCTTTCCTTCTTGAAATGAACTATCGCCTTAGACAACCCTTTTGAAATAGATGTATGCCCATAATTCCTTTCCTTCTTCTATCTATCGCTTTGGACAAGCTTTTCCCATCTTTGAAGGGCCTATCGCTTTGGCAAACCGTTTTAAAATAGGTGTATGCCTATAATTCCTTTCCGTCTTGGAATGAACTATCGCCTTGGACAACCCTTTTGAAATAGTTGTATGCCCATAATTCCTTTCTGTCTTGGAATGACCTATCGCCTTGGACAACCCTTTTGAAATAGTTGTATGCCCATAATTCCTTTCCTTCTTGAAATGAACTATCGCCTTAGACAACCCTTTTGAAATAGTTGTATGCCCATAATTGCTTTCCTTCTTGAAATGAACTATCGCCTTAGACAACCCTTTTGAAATAGTTGTATGCCTATAATTCCTTTCCTTCTTGAAATGAACTATCGCCTTAGACAACCCTTTTGAAATAGTTGTATGCCTATAATTCCTTTCCTTCTTGAAATGAACTATCGCCCTGGACAACCCTTTTGAAATAGTTGTATGCCCATAGTTCCTTTCCTTCTTGAAATGAACTATCGCCTTAGACAACCCTTTTGAAATAGTTGTATGCCCATAATTCCTTTCCTTCTTGAAATGAACTATCGCCTTAGACAACCCTTTTGAAATAGTTGTATGCCCATAATTCCTTTCCTTCTTGAAATGAACTATCGCCTTAGACAACCCTTTTGAAATAGTTGTATGCCCATAATTCCTTTCCTTCTTCTATCTATCGCTTTGGACAAGCTTTTCCCATCTTGGAATGGCCTATCGCTTTGGCAGACCTTTTTAAAATAGGTGTATGACTAAAATTCCTGTAAATCCTAATACAGTGGAACCCCGCCTTACGGCCACCCGCTTAATACGGCCACCTCGTTATTGCGGCCAGTTTTTTAGGTCCCGACGATAGGCATGCCTAAACATTTTCTATAAAATTTACCCGCTTAATACGGCCACCCCGTTAATACGGCTAATTTTGGCTCTCCCTTCGGTGGCCGGATTAATGGGGTTCCACTGTATTATTGAATTCATGATCGAATACATTGGACACAATGTCCCCAGTTTACTTAAGAAGCTATTAGACAACGTTTTATCTGTTTGGCCTTGAGGCTGTACTGATGATGATACACCAAGCCTGATATTAACTGCTGATAACAACATCTACATTTATACATATGCGTGACTATATTGGTGATAAACAACATATATATTTATACATATGCGTGACTATATTGGTGATAAACAACATATATATATTTATACATTTGCGTGACTATATTGGTGATAAACAACATATATATTTATACATTTGCGTGACTATATTGGTGTACCACTGGTCGATCGCGACATGCAATCCTAGAATAAAATAGGCTATTATCACACGGCGGCCATGTTTATTCCAATGAGAGCAAAAACCTTTGTTTGGAACGTTCTGAAACTCATGAAAGCTATAGTGCATGGGAACCTAAAGGATTCAAAAACCAATATGGAGGCCCGTGAACAAAGCGAAATGAATGCCTTACTAAGTTTGGATGCAACCAAAAAAAACCAAAAAAAAAACCGTCAAGATCGAAAGTTAACTTGAAATCACATTAAAGGCACTTGAAGCTTTTTTAACGATAACAAGAGAACGACTAAAAGAAATGGCGGCAAGTATATATGTTTAAATGAATGGATGGATGGATGAATGAATAAATAGATGGATGAATTATGAATGAATGAATAGATGGATTGGTGGATGAATGAATAAATGAATAAATGGATGAATGAATGAAAATGAATGGATTGATGGATGGATGAATGCCGTTTGGATGAATAAATGAATGGATGGATGGATGAATAAACGGATGGATGAATGAATGAATGAATAAATAAATAGATGGGTGAATGAATGAATGGTAGAATAACCAAATGAATAAATCAACGAATGCAGCAATGAAGAAATAAATGGGAAAAAAAAGCGAATAAACGAATAAAAAATAGAAATAATTTAATCACATTGATTGTGAACTCATGCAATGTAAAAACTGCTAATTACGACAATCAAAAAATTCTATTTACGACCCATTAGTCCATTTCCATCAATTATTGCCTCCCCTTGAGGTACCGTGCATATTCGTCAGATCAAGTACTAAGATGTTGATTGTAGTTTTCTATACCTTAAAGCCATTATAAACAGATGCATCGGCGTAAATGGAGATATTAGTTATTCCTATTTTGGGCGGCGTAAATATGCCGCTAAATATATCCGCTTATCCGTCGCCGCTCTATCACGGAAATGTTAATACATGTTGAGGTGTTTTATCGATTTTTCACTATTTTATTTATACTAGTTTACAATGAACTATAACAAGTGCGGTCGACTACTACAACATTCTGTGCACTCAAAAGTGTTGTGTTACGCGCCATTGCGTGACATCATGGTGAAAACGAGGCTGCAAACTAAAATTGACAGAGCTTTTGTGTAAACACTGTGACCATACGCACGAATTCAAACCAGAGTGAATGCAAGCTTTACCCTATGTATACGTAAAATTGATTCGCTAATCTTCATACCATGGCCAGTATCTAGTCTCCCTCGCAGCCGTTCTTAGTGTCGTCACGCAGCGTTCTCTCCCCACTAACTACTAACCAGTATCTCGACCAATTTTTACAGCGGGTTCGCATTTTATACACAATTTCTCCTCATTTTCATTTGTAAAATTTTCTTTTCTAAACATTAAGAACTATGAAGATATACATATATAAATAGATTTATGTCATTTTCTTTGGAGTTCTTTTTGAATTACGTATGTACATTTGACGACCGCCGCCATATTTACCACAGGAAGCCCGTAATCGCGAAGAAACTCGTGCGTTAAGTTCGACATTAAAACTCTTTTCTGGAGAGTTTTTTTATATTGTTTAAAATTTATAAACAAACAAACAAACAAACAAACAAACAAACAAACAAACAAACAAACAAACAAACAAACAAACAAACAAACAAACAAACAAACAAACAAACAAACAAACAAACAAACAAACAAACAAACAAACAAACAAACAAACATGGAAAAAATATATTTATACTTGAAAAATAGATAAACTTACTTTAAATTCAGTCGCTTCTCCTTCGTTGTAGTAAAAGACCGTAAAAGACGGAGAGAGAGCAAAAAGTGTTGGATTCTATTATACTTAACGGCTAATGAATCTTTACTTCTTAAATTTGCCTAGCGCCAATAGTTAATGGCTGAACCAAAATCGCTAATTCACCAACAGAACTTGTCAATCTGTATTAACAATGAAAACACAAAATGGAAGTTACTTAATAAATGTCATCGTTATCGACCTTTCTGAAAGTCAATCAATCATTATATTGTACAAAAAAACACCTAATATTCATTTAATATTCATTTATTTTAATTTTGAAGTTCAAAATATCATCATTTTGTTTAGAAAAAGCAAGGATATTTATAGCGTTGAAAATTAGCTTCGTTGCCTATTCCGCCATTTTGAAAAGTTAGCATTCAGTGGTATCATGAATGAGTGACAATCAATGATAGTTTTTGAGTGAGACGTGTACGTTTTCTTCAAGTTCGATATACACAAATAATATAAAAAGCGCAAAATAATCAAAAACAACAATTTTAAAAATACATTTTGAGTTAAATTTGTGACTGTTTTTCCACAAAAGAATTTGAATTGGATTGGATTCGATTCGCACACACTAAACGTTATATGCTCTTGTCTTACCTTGTTGAAAGTCAGTCAAGATTATCGTAAAATATTAGCAATTTTTGATGGAATTTTTAAAACATAGTCAACAGTTCTTGATAAAGGTTGATAAAAACAACAAATAAACTTTACACAGATTTTGTATAACATCTTTATCACGATTTTTGAAAGTAAATGAATCAAAAGCGTGGCATAAGATCAAGAACAGCAATATTTCATGTATTGGTTGTAAACTATCCCCATTTTAAAGATAATATTATATTCAGTAAACAACAAACAGATATGTAAGACTTAATACAAATTATTATTGTTATCATAATCGCCATTTTTGAGATCTTAATTCCTCAAAAACTTAACAAAAGAAAAAAGGAAAATCCGACCAAAATCGAAATTTTGAAGTGACGGTAAAGAGGGATTTCATGGCAGCCATGATTGTGATCAAACTCAATGGAGCTTTTCTCTCAAGGGAACTGGAATCCTTTGTCATTCAAAAAACGTTCTTATATGGCTGCCATGAAATCTCTCTATCAATAAAACTATATATTTTAAATACTCAAAAATAAAAAACGAATAAAACAAATTGTAGAAAGCAAAATAATGAAGACAATATTTACATTTTCCTGACATATTTTAAGTTAAATTATTTCTGTTGCTTCCTCAATGAAATGTTTTTTAGAACATAAACTTTTTGTAAAACAAACTGAACAAAATTTATTCAAATGGTTTCATTTTTTCATTCAAAATGTCCGTGACCTTTTCTTGAAAAATAAGCTTTTTCATAAATAAAAAATAAACTTGTTCAAGAAAAATAAAAAAACAACAAAAATCCACTCAGGGACATTCTCTTTTTCTACTCAAAGTGTCTAAGCTTTTCATTGAAAAAAATAATAACCTTGTTATAAGAAAAAAAAATGCACTTATTGTCAAATGATATTCTCGTTGCCCACTCAAAATATGTAAGCCTTTCCTTATAAAAACGAAAAAAAACCATTTTTATTTTTTATCCTTAATGTCTTGGCTGTTTGCTAGTTTGAAAATAAGCTAAGCCTAATTACATTTCAAGAACAGAGCTATATCTGACGTTAAAATACTGTTTGTTTTTCAAGAAGGGGGGGGAGATAAGGACGATCAATAACAGTAATGAGTTTTCAAGAGTCGAGAATGGGTTTTCCACAGTTGGAAATATATTACCAGTAGACGTCACGAGAACAAAGTTTGCTTGAAATTACCACTGAAAAGACGATTTTCACACTCAAAACTGTTTGAAATCTCTATTTCTTGTTTAGAATACAGTTTTCTACCACAATTAGGTGAAAATGTACCGATATTCTCTCGTTTATATAGTGTTAAAACACGTTTTCTATGATAAAATGAATGTACGCTTTTTGTATTGATTCAAGTTCATCGAAAAGGCCTTCTTGTTAACATAAATATGTTTACTTTACGAGTTCGAAGTCAAAAAACCCTTCTTCCTGATCACAAATGATATGTTTGTTTAGATAAAAATATGTTTTTCTAATAATGGTAATCTTCAAGCTAGCTATCTTCGTGAAAAAGATTTCCCCGCCCCTATAAACCCACAGCTCAAACATCTTGATTTGAACTCAATTTTAGAATAAAAATAAACTTTTCCATTAAATAGAAATATAACTTGAAACAAAGATTGAGAGCACTCTCTCTAAACGGATTACAACCAAAACTAAGCGCACAAAAATTAGGATTATTTACTTATCTCGCGTTAAACCCAGATGATTGAAAATTATCTTGGATTGCAGTTTTAGGATGTGCAATAAAAATAAGGCGTTTTTGTAAGAAAATGTCTGGATAGTTTGGCTGATATGTTTGTTTTCTAAATAGTATTCAAAAACAGAATTTTCAAAACATGTTTTTGTGGGGGGAAATTGAGAGCCATATATAGTGAAAGTGAATTAATGAAATAGTTAATACAATTTCAGGTGTTTTTATTATAGGAATAAGTAGATGATTCAATTTGAAGATTTTTTCGATTGTGCGGAATGAGATTTGGATGGAAAATAACTGATCGAATGAATGGATAAATGAATGGATGGATGGATGGATGAATGAATGGATGAATGAAAGGATGGATGAATGAATGGATGGATGAAAGGATGGATGAATGAAGGGATGAATGAAGGGATGAATGAATGGATGGATGAATGAATGGATGGATGGATGGATGAATGGATGGATGGATGGATGGATGGATGGATGAATGAATGAATGGATGAATGGATGGATGGATGGATGGATGGATGAATGAATGAATGAATGAATGGATGGATGGATGAATGGATGGATGGATGAATGAATGGATGGATGAAAGGATGGATGAATGAAGGGATGAATGAAGGGATGGATGAATGGATGGATGGATGGATAGATGGATGGATGGATGAATTGGTAAATGAATGGATAAATGAATGCATTTTTTTAGTGATTAAACCGACGAACAAATACCGCAAAGAATGAGAGCAAGAATTAATAAATATATTATTGAATGAAGGAACGAGCGAACAAACAAACGAACGAATGAAGAAAAAAACTGCTTAAAATATTGTCATTTTACAAATTAAAGAGTTCAAATAATTTCTGTTCTTTAACAGAGAAATACACATGGCAAAAACAAACACTATCTGCAAGAGTCGATTTTTAAAAATTATTTTCAGGTTATTCTTGATTTTGTAATTCATAATTCTAAGAAAAACACTATACGGCAAAGTATAAAGTTATTTCATCTCAAGTAGTCCTTACTAAAAGCTTTTTCAACATCAAATGACAGCAAAAAAGGCGAAAAGCAAATAGAAAAAGACAACATAAAAAAACTCAGAAAAAAACTGTTATCTGAGACAAGCTAGAGTCAGTTTTTTGTGTGATGGTTTAAAGTAATAGTGATAATGTGATTGATATATGGCCTTTGCTTATCAATACACATATAGTCGACACGTCACTATTTTGCCGAAAGAGGGATTAGGGAACTATACATTATAAAAAAAAGGATCGGATTTTTTTTACGAAGTTAATGAATTCGGACGATCGATATTTCCTGTAAAAAAATGTTAATTTAAAAAAAAATTCTGACCGACCGACAATATTTATCACATTCGACATAGAATTAACGTTTAAAATATTCTATATTTCTGCTAGAATAAATAATTGCAATTCATCAATAAAGGAAAAAAATCACAAAATACCATTTTGACATTTTTTTTTGCGCAATTTTGAAGCCGCCATTTTGTTTATCTTTTAAAAAAGTACAATTTTTCCGAGTTTTCCACTTAGAAATATTCATCGGATTTTCCCCCGCTTTTTTACAAGTTTTTTTTTTCATATAAATAGCGTGGTATTCCTAAGTTAATTTACTTCTAAATATATCTAATAATTCAACTTTTCTCTAACAATATCATTCCTTTTGGCAGTTTAAATTTCTCGTATATTTCACATTATTAATCATAATTATAAATTGTTTTCCCGCTTTTAAAACCGAGACATTCTCGCATAAAAATATCGTGATACAAGTTAATCATCATATTTCCTAATAAATAATGCGCTAAATATATATATAATATGAAGAAAGTTTTTTTCTTTTTTATTTTGTGCCGGAAAATTCATGGATTATTTTACAGTATATTATTATGATCATGAGTGTTTTCAAAGAGCTTGTTTGTGCTCAATATCGTAAATGTTATTCCTAGTTTACAGACTCTTCTTATGTTACACTCATTTGAAAATTCAAAGATGATTATATGTACAGTATAATAAAATAAATAATCAAATCAGTTTTCCGCACTAAAAATGAGCTTTTTTACCTAAATTTGCTCAAATATACAATCGATCGAGCAAAATAATCTTAATGTATTTTTCAAATACTCTGATAAAGAGATGATTTCATTTTCGATGCAAACTCAAGTTACAGGCTACCGCGAATTATATATATAAACACAAAAAATATTCTGGTTTAAAATCTGATATATGTATTTGTCAAGTAAACTTATACTAAAAATAACAAAATATCAAAGTCAAAATTTGCCCAAAAATTAATGCCGGTATATATATATCCAATCAGAGATTTCTAAATTTCAATTTTTTCACTATATTAAGATTAATATTAAACTAGTTTTTTGACAAATGCAGGAAAAGAAATCACAGTATCTGCGGTAAAGAATTAATTTTTAATTTAATTTTAATTTCAATATATAAGTTATGATATTAGACATTTTCGCGCCAAATAATTGACTTTTAACTAACTAGAATCAGTAATATCTTTCACAGTAGGATTTAAATCATGTGAAAGTGAGATTTATAAATGAGCAACAATTGACAATTAATATAGTGATGGTTTATTGTCTATTTTCGATATATTTCTTCAAATCGTACCTCATAAACTTAACCTTCTTTAACTTTTCGATAATATTTGAATTAAAAGGAGATATATAAATGAGGAACAACTGCAATGAAAATAGGTGATGGTTGATTGTCTATTTTCGATATATTTCTTCAAAACGTACCACATAAATTTAACCTTCTCTAATTAATTTTAGATAATATTTTAATAGAAATTTTTCACCAGTTATATGACTACTGTAATTCGTTATTGATAAATTTCTAAATCACGAAAAATTTACACTTATCTAAAGCTTATTTTTTCCCACCTTCCGTTTCTGTTTAATATATATAAATATATTTGCTTTGTCTTACCTTTACTTTTGCCTATGTTTTTCCTTCTAGTATCCTTTTCCTTCCGTTTTGGTAGCTTCTTTTCGATGTTTCTTCCTATCTTCTTTACTAGTTTTTCTTCTGTATGTCTTTTATTTTTCCTTTTCCTTCTGTTTTATTTTCGTTTGTTTTTAAGATTTTTATCTCTTTCTCTTCTACCAGCTTGTCGTCTTCGGTTATCTTCTTTGTCTTTTTTTCGTTCTTCTTTTCTTAGTTCTTTTTTGTGTGCCGCTCTTTTCTTCGTCTTTTCTCTTTCGTTTGTGTTTACTTTTTGCCTGGTTCTCCGGCTTGCTTTGTAGAAATGTCAATTTGTCGTTAGAGGTCTAGCCAGTGCGTGAGGAGAATCTTTCTCCTCTTGTCTGAAAACCAACAACAGGTATTAACATTACAATCAATCAATCCATCCATCTATCTAGATGGATAGTGCGATCCTATCATTTACAACCGTTTCAATGTAGGTTGTCACTACAGAAACTATTAACAAAGCATGTCGGTACTTTTTTTACCATCTATCTAGATGCGATCCTATTATTTACAACCGTTTTAACCAAAGTTTTCACTAAAGAAACTATTCACAAAGCATGTTGGTACTTTTTACCATCTATCTAGATGCGATCCTATTATTTACAACCGTTTTAACCAAGGTTTTCACTACAGAAACTATTAACAAAGCATGTCGGTACTTTTTACCATCTATCTAGATGCGATCCTATTATTTACAACCATTTTAACAAAGGTTTTCACAACAGCAACTATTAACAAAGCATGTCGGTACTTTTAACCATCTATCTAGATATGTATGTTTAGTGCGATCGATACCCATCATTTTTTTACCATCTATCTAGTTATAGAGGTTTAATGCAATCCAAACATTTACAACCGTTTTAACAAACTAAGGTTATCACTACAGAATCCTTTAGGGCTGCAAAGCATGTCGGTACTTTTTTCTGGTGTTGAGTTTTATTGAAAACTTAATGACAATATAGTGATCAATTTAAACGACTATCGCCTCAAACTGTTGAAGATGACTATTTATATTTCTTTATTATATATATCTTTTACTCCGACGAAGGGCTAAAGCTCGAAACGTCAGTAAAGTCAAGTCAACATTTTCTACGATGTTACAAATTTCATTCTATTACCTATCGTTTATATCAAACACCGACGCAGCCTATACTAGTTTACTCCGTCGCTAGTTTCCATTTACTTAAGTAAAGCTAAGTTAACATATTTTACGGTGTTACATATTTCATTCTATTACCTATCGTTTATATCAAACACCGACGCTGCCTATACTAGTTTACTCCGTCGCTAATTTCCATTTACTTAAGTAAAGCTAAGTTAACATATTTTACGGTGTTACATATTTCATTCTATTACCTATCGTTTATATCAAACACCGACGCAGCCTATACTAGTTTACTCCGTCGCTAGTTTCCATTTACTTAAGTAAAGCTAAGTTAACATATTTTACGGTGTTACATATTTCATTCTATTACCTATCGTTTATATCAAACACCGACGCAGCCTATACTAGTTTACTCCGTCGCTAATTTCCATTTACTTAAGTAAAGCTAAGTTAACATATTTTACGGTGTTACATATTTCATTCTATTACCTATCGTTTATATCAAACACCGACGCAGCCTATACTAGTTTACTCCGTCGCTAATTTCCATTTACTTAAGTAAAGCTAAGTTAACATATTTTACGGTGTTACATATTTCATTCTATTACCTATCGTTTATATCAAACACCGACGCAGCCTATACTAGTTTACTCCGTCGCTAGTTTCCATTTACTTAAGTAAAGCTAAGTTAACATATTTTACGGTGTTACAAATTTCATTATATTAGCTATCGTTTATACCAAAAATCGACGCAGTCTATACTACTTTACTCGCTAGTTTCCATTTATTTTACGGTGTTACAAATTTCATTATATTAGCTATCGTTTATACCAAAAACCGACGCAGTCTATACTACTTTACTCGCTAGTTTCCATTTATTTTACGGTGTTACAAATTTCATTCTATTACCTATCGTTTATATCGAACACCGACGCAGCCTATACTAGTTTACTCGCTAGTTTGCATTCAGTGTTGCTATTAATTAGCTTGTGCTTCGACAATGATTTTGAACTTGCAGTAATGACATTTCTTTATCGATTTGATCTTAATTGACTTTCTTAAGCACAGGACAGGAAAAACAAACTCAGAAATGCTTGCAGAAAACTCATATCTTGTATCTTGTCTCTCTCCACCCACATGTACTCTTGATAAAAGACTTTGTCTCGATTTATTTAGAGCGGAACCCTAAAACCGTGACATAAAAACAAAATCGTTACTAACTTATAGTTTATATTTGGAAACTAGCGAGTAAACTAGTATAGGCTGCGTCGGTGTTTGATATAAACGATAGGTAATAGAATCAAATTTGTAACACCGTAAAAAATAGAAATAGAAACTAGCGACGGAGTAAACTAGTATAGGCTGCGTCGGTGTTTGATATAAACAATATGTAATAGAATGAAATTTGTAATACTGTAAAAAATGTTGACTTAACTTTACAGCTGATGTTTCGAGCTTTAGCCCTTCGTCGGAATAAAAAAGGTTTTTTTATAGTATATATTTAGTGACTATTTAGTTAATATCATTCAACTAGAAACACCAAATATATACAAGGGGACTAAACAATTCCTCATTACAACTTTACTTGTCTTTGATAGTTACTAATAGTCACTAAATAACTATAAATAATTATTTAACAGAAGCAATTTTATTTTATTTCATAAATATAGGGTTAGTGCTCTATCAGAATAGAGTTTACTTGAATTGGGAAATAACATAGAAAGACACCATTTTTATGTATCTATAGTTTGATAATGATGGTGATGATGATAGTAGTGATGAGGATGATGGTAGTGATTGAGTTGAAGATAATAATAATAATAATAATAATAATAATAATAATAATAATAATAATAATAATAATAATAATAATAATAATAATAATATAATAATCACTTTAATAATAATATAATATTAATATAAAAATATATAAAACTATCTAAATAATAATAATAATAATAATAATAATAATAATAATAATAATAATAATAATAATATAATAATAATAATAATAATAATAATAATATAATAATAATAATAATAATAATAATAATAATAATAATAATAATAATTGCAATTGGAATGAAGTTGATAGTCGTAATAATGATAATAATGATAATGATGATGATGATGATGATGATGATGATGATGATGATGATGATGATGATAATAATAATAATAATGATTTCAATTGGAATGGAGATGATAGTAGTAACAATGATGATAATGATAATGATGATGATGATAATAATAATAATGAAGATTATATATAATGATGATGATGATGACAATGATAATAACAATAACAATAACAATATATACTATGGTTCATAATATTAATGCACTAAATCTCCACAATTATAATAACAGTTTTGAGCCCCTTCAACCTCAGTATGATGTGGAAATGTCATTTCTGATTTATTTTGCTAGTAATCCAAGTACTGTCTCTGATAATCACACATGTTTACTCTGCTAGATAGCAAATAATTACACTAGGCTTTCAAAAACGTTCTAAATTCCGCCCATTTTTTAATTTATCTTCACTCAAAAGGCAAAAAAACATCTTATAACTATAAACAAAACACTTTTAAATGTCGTTAAATTATGATATAGAGTTATATGATGGTCTTTTACGACACATATTTGATATCTGCTTTAGGTATTATGTATTGAGCTAATTCGGTATCTAGGTATAATATAATAAATCGCACTATAAGAACCTAAGGAATGGTTGAATCATTAATGGCTGAATAAATGGATGGAAGAATGAATGAAAAATATATAGATGTATGAATGAATGAATAAATATATGGACATAAGAATGGATAAATGAATGAACAAATGGATCAAATGATGAATACAAGAAAGAAAAATTTAATAGACGAATGTATGAATGAATGAATAAATACATGGATAATTATATGAATGGATGAATAAAATGATGAATAGAAGAAAGAAAAATTTAATAGACGAATGAATGAATGAATGGATGAATGAATGGATGAATGAATGAATGAATGAATAAATACATGGATAATTATATGAATGGATAAATAAAATGATGAATAGAAGAAATAAAAATTTAATAGACGAATGAATGAATGGCTGAATAAATACATGGATATATGAATGGATATATGATTGGATGAATAAGATGATGAATAGAAGAATGAATGAATGGATGGAAATATGAATGGATAAATGAATGAACGAATAAATGAATAAATGAATGAATGAATGAATGAAAAATAAATAGACAAATGAATGAAAGAATAAATAGATGGATAGATGGATATATGAATGAATGGATGGATGGATGGATGAATGAATGAATGAATGAAAAATAAATAGACAAATGAATGAAAGAATAAATAGATGGATAGATGGATATATGAATGAATGAATGGATGGATGGATGGATGGATGGATGAATGAATGAATGAATGAATAAATAAATAGATGGATGGACGAATGAAAAATACTGAAATAGATGAATGAATGAATAGATGGAAATCTCAATGAATGAATGGATAAAATAATGAATAGATGAATAAATGAATCAACGAATGGATGAAGAAAAAATTGATAAAGGACTAATAAATCAAGAAAACGTATTACTTATACTATCAACCTAATGCGCACCATTTTTGAGCATAAGCTTGTAAACATTTATCCCTAAAGAGCTACTCTTCTCTGTCAGCTAAAGTGAATATAAATATTCTGTTATCAGATAAGTTGGTAACTACTGGATATAAGAACGACCTTAGAGATCAGAGGTATACTTAATACATGCTAATACGTACCCTTAAATTATATTATCAGTTCCATAAATAAAGTGTCTAAAATACGATAAATCATTTTAATTCAGACAAAAGGTTAACGTCCTAAACGTCAGTAAGTAGCACTCTCTTTTATACGGTGTATGAGACATCATTTTTACTCTGACGAATGATTCACGCCCAAAACGTCAGTAAGTAGCACTCTCTTTTATACGGTGTATAAGGCATCATTTTTACTCTGACGAATGAGTCACGCCCAAAACGTCAGTAAGTAGCACTCTCTTTTATACGGTGTATAAGGTATCATTTTAACTCCGATGAAGGGTTACTATAAGCTCCAAAACTGCTGTCCTCTTTTCTGTGTCGAACAATAGATGTTAAAATCTGCTTAACACTACAACAAGTGACTTTTTGCTGATGCCAGTTACAGTGTTGCTAATTCAACCGGGACCACCCCGAGTTTATTAGCTAATCACGTTTGAGCTTAAGAACAAAAGAACCAGACATAGACGATCCGTCAAGTCAATTCGCGCCTATAATTTGATTGACTGATAAGGAGACAAAGTAGATATCTTATGTTCTAAAGCTCAAACGTGATTGGCTAATAAACTCGAGGTGGCCCCGGTTGAATTAGCAGCACTGTAATTCCCATGAGAGCGAAAACCTTTGTTTGGAACATTCTGCAACGCATGAAAATGAGGGAAAGGGGACCAAAGGGATTCAAAACTTATTGTTTCAACCAATATGGCGGCTCGTGATGAAAGGGTAATAATTTTTTTGTTTAAATTTCAAATTTTTAACTGTACAATGAATAGCAGTGAACATGAACAAATAATTAAGCAACTATATATCGAGTCACAATCAATGCTAACATCGATATATATAGAGCGCACTTATGTGGTATCACGTGACATTCCTTTTAGTGAAAATGTCTTGATGGACAATTTTAATGGCATTGACTGTATAATCTTATTCCATTGTTTTCTTTCTAGTGACAATCCCTTACAGACGTCATATGTTATCCTGGCTGGCAGCATATGTGGCAACTAGCTCACGGCAATTCCGTTGATAAAGACAGGTCTTCTTAAAGGAACTGACATTAAGAGATATCTAAACCACGTGGCATTGGTAGTAGTGATGTCATTGAAAACAATTAATGATTGTTTTTCATGGTACATTAAGATATAAACCACGTGACATTGGTAGTAGTGATGTCATTGAAACAATTAATCATCGTTTTTCATGGTACATGAAGTAAAGTATACAGATTACTGACGTTTAGGATGTTAATCCGTCGGATGAGTAACTTGGTAGCTTATAAACACTATAAAAAAGTGTCACTTAATGGGTTTTTGGACGTTATTCCTTCGTCGGAGTAAAAATGGTAAAAAATACACTTTTTAAAAGAGAATGCTACTTACTGTCGTTAAGGACGTTAATTCTTCGTTCGAGTAAAAATGGTAGCTTATACACCGTGTTATTTACTGACGTTTAGGACGTTAATCCTTCGTCGAAGCAAAGATGGTAGTTTATACACCTCATAAAAGAGTATTTAGGACGTTAATTCTTCGTTGGAGTAAAAATGGTAACTTATACAATTATAAAAGAGAGTGTTACTTACTGACGTTTAGGACGTTAAACCTTCGTTGGAGTAAAAATATAACTCATACATTGTATAAAAGAGAGTGTTACTTACTGACGTTTAGGACGTTAATCCTTCGTTGGAGAAAAAATGGTGACTTATACACTATATAAAAGCGAGTGTTACTTACTGACGTTTAGGATGTTAATTCTTCGTCGAATTGAAGTTAAAATGGTGACTTATACACCGTTTAAATAAGAGTGTTACTGTCGTTTTAGAGAGTAGTCCTTGCTAAAACGACATTCACGTTACATAATATAACTATACCTTTTTAAAGTCGAGAATGCAGTTCTTCGGAGCCACGATCACCTAAATACTGAATCTGTCTGTGTAAGCTATTTACTGTGTAGCATATTTATGACTTCTTCTCACTTGTCTGTTAAATATAAAGAAAGCTGTTTTTCTCGCTATGTGAACATAATTCCTAACCTTGCCCGATAATTAAACTCACACTAAATTGCTTATCGGAAAGATCAAAGAAATAATACTAAATATTGAACAAAACAAGGTAAAATATTTCAAACATAGCTTATTTTTAATTGGCTGCTTGAGAGGTTGGATGTGCTTTCATTGGTCAATCCACGTATATTTGATTTTTTATGTGATACTTATTGTATATGTGGAGATTATTTTCATTTTGGGAGAGCAAAATTTGTTAAGGTTTAACAAATAAAGTTTTTTAGAAAACAAGGTAGTTAGCTGAAGAAGAATTATGAATTCTAATGGAGTAAAGTCCTGATATTATATTTGTATGTATTCGATTTATTCATTTTTTTTTTAAATCAAATAAAAAATACAACATCAGGACATAAAAGCGACGTATATGATTTTTAAAGATTGTACTTTTTTTGGGAAACGACTGAATTGTTTTAACAATTACAAGGGCTTACAAGTAAGCCTTTTTGAAAACAAGAACTCATTTCATTTATGAAATTTCAGAAGTTACAATAAAATCAAATTCGATGGCTAATAAAATCAATTTTTTAATACTGTAAACTGAATTGAAAATCAACTGTAACTGACCTTTCGAGGTTTATAGTAGAGAAAAAGGAAGGGCTAAAGCTTGAAACGTCAGCACTGATTTAAGAATGTCTTGGTACGTATGAACCATATTGAAAATGAATTCAGTTGTATCAACTACGTATACTAGAAAGCTAAGGTTTTTAAGAGCCAAGCTTTCAGACTAATAAATATTGTATCCTCAGGGCTTTAACAATGACAAGGTATTACATAGACGACTTTCATAAATGGCCGCCACTAATTATCATGATTTTAAAAATCGATGTTATAAGAAAAAGAAAGCTATCATATGATAGGCATTCACCATAACAATAACTTGTGAAAGTTTGAGAAAAAAACGATCAAATTTGCAAGAAGCTATATATAAGAGTTTGAAAAATCAGAAAAATATCAAAACGAGGCATTTTAAAGGCCTTTGTAGAAAATTACATGATTTGAAATCTCTACATTTTTCATTGAGGATAACTTCTTTGGTATTTTAGCCAGACCAGTCAAAACCTTCCAAATATGCCTATTTCACTGAGGTGGTTCTTTCATATGACAGTGCTAATATGTAAAAATATATAGATCTCTTTACTTGAAAAATCATTTTCCGGTACATATTATGGTATTTATGAAAGTGGTCTATATCATTTAAAAAAATAGTATTACAACTGCATGTAATTGCGCGCACACAACATACACATGCAGCGCGCAATATTAATAAAGTAAAATTAATAATAAGTACCATGACTATTAACGGTGTTTAACACTTCATTTTTGCCGGGCTATGCTATATATACCATATATTATACAACGATGCAGCCTATACTAAATGGAAACTAGTGTAGGCTGCGTCGGTGTTTGATATAAACGATAGGTAATAGAATGAAATTTGTAACACCGTAAAAAATAGAAATAGAAACTAGCGAGTAAACTAGTATAGGCTGCGTCGGTGTTTCATATAAACGATAGGTAAAAGAATGAAATTTGTAATACCGTAAAAAAATAGAAATAGAAACTAGCGAGTAAACTAGTATGGGCTGCGTCGGTGTTTGATATAAACGATAGGTAATAGAATGAAATTTGTAACACCGTAAAAAATAGAAATAGAAACTAGCGAGTAAACTAGTATAGGCTGCGTCGGTGTTTGATATAAACGATAGGTAATAGAATGAAATTTGTAACACCGTAAAAAATAGAAATAGGAACTAGCGAGTAAACTAGTATAGGCTGCGTCGGAGTAAAAGAGTTAGAATGATCCTATACTAGTTTACTCGCTAGTATTTCGTATTTTAAAATAATCCTTTTATATATATATTGCTACAGTGATTTCTCTTCTATGTTTGAACACTCTTATTACGTACGTTCTTGAGATTATTCCTATTTTGGGAAAACAAATTCTATCAAATATAAAGCGGGGTTTTTTTTTGCACAGAAGCAAAGCCATGAAATAAAAAAAGTAATAAAAATACAATTCAAAGCTAATTTGCCATGGTCATGACATTGCGAAAGAGTTTAGCTTTTTCTAATATCGAAAGTCATTACATTTTCACCAGGAAATCGGAAATTAAAAAACAATAAACCTAACGCTCAATATTTTCGGCTCAAAGTCAAACAAATTAAATAGTAATGGTTAGACTTTTGTAAACAAAATTTTTACTTGGCGAATTCGTTATGCCGTTCAGTTTTGCTATTAGGCATCGTTGTGGGCCGGTTATTAGTTTTTTTGATTAATAAAAAGGAAAATCTTTTTCATCAATTTGGTATAATAATAATATATGCTTTTAGACGCATCTAAAAATATCGATGCGTTTACAATGTGTATGGAATATATAAACTAAATATTAAAGTATATGAAATAAAAAAATAATGCTCCGATGCATAATTAACTGTTTTAGAATATATATATATATAAATATTTATAACATAAAATATAAATTCATATAGAATATGAATAAGTTAATATAATTGTAAGCAGTTATAAGCCAATTAAAGTGTGTTATCAGCTTATAGAATAATAATCTTTTTTGCTATAAACCGTTTTAGATTTTTGTCGTTTTTGCAATTTTTAATAACTTCTTTGATAAAATCAATAATTTGATACCAAAACCGTACATGATTAAATAAAATAAACTCTATAAAAAATTTAAAAACCAAACTTTTTCTATTTGACCTTTTATTTTAATTTTTACCAGCTGGAGTGGTATTTGATTTTGTAAACGACGTAATTGTTAACCCTGACGAGCCTTATAATTACGCCTTATAATTGCCCTAGATTTGATTGGCTTTTGATTGTTTAGGAATGAATCTGCTGGATGTCACAGCATGACGTCATCATAATATTTTCGGCTTGGATGGCGAAAAAAGATGGCGGCTGTCATGACGTCACGAATTTCCTTTGCAATCAAATCTTTAATTACCTTCTTCAATTTTTAAATGCAGTCCGGTGCATTCATCGATTGATAATTGGGGAAAAAGGATAAATGAATATATGGCTGGATGGATGAATGAATTAAGGTGACTGGCTACTTTTGGAAATAATGTTAAACTTTTCTTTAAACTACGATTTTTTAATGTGAAATTTAATACTGATTCCAAATATGAAAAAATTTCCGAGATAATCAGCATTTAATACGCGCGAGATTTTGAAGCAAAATTTCCAAAAATGGAAGCGATATGAAAAAAATCCCAACTCGTAAGAAAATAGTTTTTTTTCATACTATATCAAGCACAAATGCCGGCTAATGGAATATTCTAAAATACAACATGGATAGTTTTGAATAAAAGACAAAGAAATACCTTGATCTGTCATATTTCGTCCTTTATATGCTATCAAAACTCGAATGAAGTCGGACAAAAACTCCTACAAAAATTTATTTTTTTGTACGTTTCAAAAATTAACTTTAAAAAAAAAAAATTGACATAACGTAGATTTTTTTCGATTCTTTCAATTAAGCATAAAGAATGTATAGAGTCCCGTGCAAAATTCGAGGGTTTTGCCCTGTTGAAGCTCAAAACGTGTATGGTTCCTTAATAAAATTGTGTATTTTTTCAGAGGTTTTTGTGCGCGCGCACATCGTGGGCTCGAATCGAACGTTCAAAAGCGTTCAAAAGCGTTCAAAAGTAGCCAGTCACCTTAATGGATAAATGAATAAATGGATAAATGAATGATTGAATAAATTATTAAATTAGTGAATGGATGGATGGATAAATGGATGGATTACTTAATGGATGAATGAATGGATAAATGGTTGGATGGATAGATGAATGGATAGATGAATGATTGAATGAACCATTTACTCATCGAAATCAATCAATGATTCAAATGATGAATGAATGAATAAGTAAATGAGTGAATAGAATGTTTTATCTTAGTTATAAATGTATAAATATAGATAACATTACATTTTATGCTACTTACTTCACTGGTAAACTACTGGTAAACTAAAAAACATTCTGACCCTCGCTCGGTCTAGACTCAGCAATTTGATACCCCAAAGCTTGAAATATATAGAATCAATCCAAAAGTAGTTAGCCATCCATTATAAACGCCTTTTTATAATCTACGATAACGACCGGATGAAACGCAAAATTGCATGGGGATTTTAGATAAAACGTATACGCCTAATTCAAAAAACATTATCTTAGCATTGCTAGCGTATACATCTCTTTTAAAAAGGTTGTTACTTCCAAGATTAAACAAAACAATTATAGGCATACATCTCTTTTAAAAAGGTTGTTACTTCCAAGATTAAACAAAACAATTATAGGCATACATCTCTTTTAAAAAGGTTGTTACTTCCAAGATTAAACAAAACAATTATAGGCATACATCTCTTTTAAAAAGGTTGTTACTTCCAAGATTAAACAAAACAATTATAGGCATACATCTCTTTTAAAAAGGTTGTTACTTCCAAGATTAATTAAAACAATTATAGGCATACATCTCTTTTAAAAAGGTTGTTACTTCCAAGATTAATTAAAACAATTATAGGCATACATCTCTTTTAAAAAGGTTGTTACTTCCAAGATTAATTAAAACAATTATAGGCATACATCTCTTTTAAAAAGGTTGTTACTTCCAAGATTAAACAAAACAATTATAGGCATACATCTCTTTTAAAAAGGTTGTTACTTCCAAGATTAAACAAAACAATTTTAGGCATAATGATGTAAAAATGAGACTTAGTAAAGAAATAATTGTTTTTTGAAAGTCTTTACTAAGTCTCATTTTTACATCATTATGCGTTTCTAAATCATTACTTATAATTATAGGCATACATCTCTTTTAAAAAGGGGTTACTACTAATAATAATAATACAAGTAAATAGATAAAGGCGAAGCAAAACAATGTCAGTTAAAAACACAATAAAACACTAATCGTATTATAATTGTAGATTTGTAATCTTCTCTATTATCACACAGCAAGCGAAAATCAACTCTCGACTCAAAACTATTAAGAAACTCCTGGAGGTCGAATAATATAAATAAACAAAAAAGAGATTGAGAACATACAATGAACCTGCAAAAACCGGCTGGAAAGTAGGTACAAAGTACTGTCTTTTTGGAACAAACAAACAAACAAACAAACAAACAAACAAACAAACAAACAAACAAACAAACAAACAAACCAACCAACCAAACAAACAAACAAACAAACAAACAAACAAACAAACAAACAAACAAACAAACAAACGAACGAACGAACGAACGAACGAACGAACGAACGAACGAACGAACGAACGAACGAACAAACGAACGAACGAACGAACGAATGAACGAACGAACGAACGAACGAACGAACAAACAAACCTATACGAAACAAAAATGCCGCACGAATTAAGATCCAAATTTTGGCGCGTAAAAAAATAATGGACGCGCGCGTCAAAGAACTCAAACCAAAAAACGCAGGAATTTGCACCAAGAAGCCAGAGCGGAAATTGAACACTTTTATCAGCAAGATATCTTAAAGCTTGAAAATCTATTTTTTACTTTTCTAGATAAGCCCATACATCGCTCCAGTTTTGACGACAATTTATGTAGATGAATAAATGTGATGATCGAATCAGAGATTGCGTTTGAAATCTGCAGTTATTTCTGCATTTCATCACAGGTAACCAGACTATCCATTTGTAAAGAAATGTATGTATACTAACACGGCTTATTAATAATAATAATAATTTATTTCTTAAAAACGCATGTCACGATACTTTTTACAATAAAATAGGTGTCATATCTATATATAATAAAAAATCTGGAATATATCTGAACATTGGTATAAAATATATATGTACAAATTAATTGATATAAAAAAAATCAAAACGCTAATTTAAAAAAATAAGTTTTAAGCTTTTTTTAAAGTCAACGATGGAGTTGTTATTGAGTCTAATGTTGTCAGGAAGACTGTTCCACAGACTTGGAGCAGCAATACTAAATATTCGATCGCCAAAAGAGGATGTTCTTGATCTTGGAATCTGAAGGAGGCCTTTATTGGATGATCTAAGCGTACGTGTAGGAATATAAGGAATGATGAGTTCTTTGATATAGTTAGGAGACATGTCATTTAGTGCTTTGTAAACAAGGAGAGCGGTCTTAAATTTTATTCCTTGCTCGACGGGTCACCAGCCTTGCGGCAGCATTCTGTACACGTTGTAATTTAGCAATCTCAGCAGCAGGCAGACCATAAAAAAGGCTGTTACAATTATCAATACGTGAAGATATGAACGCGTGGATCAAACGTTCAGTCGAACGGCTGTCTAGGTACTTGCGTATTTTACGAATGTTATGTAAGGCAAAAAAAGCTGATTTACAAACGTTGTTTATTTGAGACCTGAAAGACAAATGTGTATCAATGATAACACCCAAATCTCGAACCTCGGTCTTAGGGGTTATTCTAACAGATCCAATGTTGATATCTGGGCACGTAGGGACATATATTTTGTGAAGTTCGAGTAGATATGTATGATCTCTGTTTTGCCATTGTTGAGTATTAGTTTATTAACAGTAAAGAGCTGAATTTCTGAACATAAAGCTTACTAGAATAAGTAGAAAGAAATTTACTTACTGTCTCCTCTCAATATTTCGCGTTTTTAAGTAAAATTTGTTATCAAAGTTTAAGCCCTTCTTTACTAAATGGGTCTGGCGTTGTGCAGCAAATTCGTTTTCTGTCACTAAAGATGTATACATAACCAATATAAAAAACCCACGGCTACTTTCGGTCGAGCAATCGCCGTTTGCAATTCACCGTTTACTCCGTCAACCTCTTCTGAAACATGCAGTGTATAAATTCAATACTGTTTCATTGCTAATATGATCATTTATTCAAATGCACTTGCTTTACATGTACAATGATCGTGAACCTTCTGAAAAATCCACTAACAATCTACGTCTACATAAATTCCATATCATTTAGGAAAGAGAATCAGTGGAAAGTACGCTATATAAATTCTATAGCATCTATATATCCATTAAATGTATTTTCAATATTTTAATATATTTTATAGTTACTTTAAGTTGATTTTATTTTACAGGACCCCTTTGACAACAGTGTTTCTTTACACTGATGGGTCATCCTATTTAAATATTCGATTTATTATTATTATTATTATCACCAATACTGTCCATTGCTAACATAACCATTCAAATGTACTGGCTTTACAATTTTCGTGAACCGTCTGAAAACCCCTACTCACAATCTACGTCTGCATAAATCCATATCATTCCCTACTCTTGGTGGTTGTAGACCACTTAACTAAATGATGCTCTCAACCCACTCTCCGTTATTGTCAAACACGGACAATGCATTGCTAGTAAAGTGTTGACAATACTGAACACACCACTGAAATCATCTACAATAATGCAAAAGGCGTTTGGAATGGATATAAAAAAAATAAAAACTCCATGTCATTATGATTGCCATTATCGAAGAGACTGTTTCCTTATCTTTTTTTAGATATTTTTCCCACAATGGTACGTGTCCTGAAGTTTGTAATTCAGTGGGAAAGGAATTAGACAAAAGAAGATCATTCAGGTTGATTCTGAACTCTTTCTTTTGTTAATCCTTTCTTACTAAATCCACTTTTTTTGTACTGATGTGACAACGTTCTTGCAATTGTGTATATGTGTTAATTAAAGACCACATTAATACATAAACAGTGTACAGATCGTGTTATTAAATCATAACTCATTAAATAAAACAATTAATTTTCATGTTATGTTATATATAATTGTTATTCCTTCGTATTTGTATACACAACAGCTCCAGCACTTGTAATAATGAATACCCCTTTCCTTATTCGCTTCACTGACCATGAAACAATACATTTAAGTCGAGGCTGGAGTGAATAATATATAACACAGTGAATGTATAGATTCATCACTCCAGCCTCGTCTGCATGGAATCACTTGTTTGTTATAAGTCAAACGAGGTCTATTATAGCTTTCCATGTCATAATTATTAGGAATTATCTTTCTTCAGTTGTTTCTAGATATTCGTATTTTTTTTAATTTTTTTTTATGCGAGACTGTCTTTGTAATAAACTACATGAACCAGTAAATTTTACTAGTACTTACATGAGCTGTTATATACTACACTGTTATAGTGATGGTTATATTTCTAGATATATGTTATTTTATTTATTTTAATGCGAGATTGTCTATGTAATATGCTACATGAACCAGTAAATTTTACCAGTACTTACTTTAGCTGTGCAATACTACACTGTTATAGCGATGGGTTTGTTTTTCTAGATATGTTATTTTATGTATTTTAATGCGAGATTGTCTTTGTAATAAACTAGAAGAACCTGTAAATATTACAAGTCAGTTATAGCTGTGCAATACTAAACTGTCAAGTGATGGCTTTTTTTCTAGATATGTTATTTTATGTATTTTAATGCGAGATTGTCTTTATTGTAAACTAGAAAAACCTGTAAATTTTACTAGTACTTAATACGTGAGCTGTGCAATACTGCACTATTTTAGCGATGGCTTTTTTCTAGATTATTTTATTGTTATTTTAACTTATTTGTTATGCGAGATTGTCTTTGTAATAAACTACACTATTTGATAAACCTTTAAATTTTACTAGTACTTACGTGAGCTGTGCATGCAATACAGTGCACTATTTTAGCGTTGACTTTTTTCTAAATTATTTTACTGTTACTGTTTATTGTTATTTTATTTTATTTGTTATGCGAGATTGTCTTCATAATAAACTACATTATTTCAATTGATAAATCTGTACATTTTACTAGTACTTACGTGAGCTGTGCAATACTAGACTGTTGCAGCAAAGAGGTTTTCTCCCTTTGATGTTTACTTTCCAATCTATACCGACTTTATCGAAATGCTTATACCGGAAGAATTACTCAAAACCCTTTTCCCTATTCGTCGCTTGTGAATGAGAGTGTTTTAAAGGTCTTGACGGGGTTCGCTATCTCATAATGAGGCGATAAACAACTACCCGCCAGCATATATTACTTTATAAAGACTGGATGCGGCACGTCTATAGTCCTTAATTTTCACAGTTCTCGTCGATCAACCGCCTCAGCCTCGAATGTAATATATTCTTGAGATTTTGACTACAGTTCGCGGTAATCTAAGCTAGAAATACGCACTTTATCAAACAATTGAAAGACTAAAAACTTGCACGAGCCGTATCAATTTCCAACTCGTCGATCAACCGCCTCAGCCTCGAAAGATCGTAATATATTCTTGAGAATTTGACTACAGTTCGTGGTAATTTAAGAAATGCACACTTTATCAAAAAATCGATACACTTGAAAATTCCACGAGCCGTAAACAATTTTTAGCTCGTCGATCAACCTCAGCCTCGATAGAGTGTAATATATTCTTGAGAATTTGACTACAGTTTGCGGTAATGTAAGGAATGTACGGCATTCTCAAATTCTAAAGAATCTATTCCACGTTAACGAGGCTGAGGTTGATCGATGAGAGCTTTGAAATAGTCTATTTATTCACAGTTTCTAAAAACTCCCGTTACAGATGATAAGTTGGCTAATTTCCTGTGAGGCCGGTTGGGCTTCCTGTGTCTTGGAGAGGTATTTTTTTTATTTTATCCATTGGACTCCCGTGATTGAATATCACGCCGGAGTAACTATATGTATGTAACTATTATGTACACTTGCAAGAACGTTGTCATTAACATTTGAACATTTGTAATTTAGTGGATTAGGAATAAATTAAAAGTACAAAAGAAAGAGTTCTGCTTCAATGATCTTCTTTTGTACTTTTAATTTATTCCTAATCTACTAAATTACAAATGTTCAAATGTTGTATGACAACGTTCTTGCAAGTAGGTGTACACCTATTTCAAAAATCGTTGTTGCAACCGAAGCTACAGTCCACACTCTGAAAACTGCAAAGGATGTCGGTAATATGAACATAATTTGTGATTTATTACTCGTTTTTTAAAAGAAATATTTGTTTTATCAACTACCAACTTGTTATGAACGTATAACACAAACAAGTACAACCAAAATATTTTTTGAATAAATCGGTAACATGCCGTGCAGAGAAGAAATACCGAGATCCTTTGCAGTCTTCAGATTGTGGACTATAGCATTGATTGAGACAACGATTTTTGAAATAGGTGTATATTAAGTAGTTATCATGACATTTAATGTTATTACAGGTACTGCAAAAAAAATATAACATATCTTATCAATCGACATATAATTGAATTTAAAAGCCAAGTTAATTCGATATCTGTCCTTTTTCTATATGATCAGTGTCATCTTATAAATAACGACCATTTAAAACTACATTGAGGTTTACGTCAAAAAATCGCTA